>OX155968.1:23963371-24177845 GCA_944548615.1 Micropterix aruncella
TTACAATTTTACAAATATAAACACGTTTATATAATTGCTATATCGAGCGGTAACGCTTTTTCGTTATTGGGACATTCCATGCAAAAGAGGAAAATGATATTTTAAAATTCAATTAATTATCTTATGTAATTCAATATATTTTCACATTTTGTACTTGTATCATCAGCCACAATGAGCTGTCCCACCAGCCACAATGGCTTGTCCCACCAGCCACAATGACCTGTCCCACCACTCACAATTATAAATATTTATGTTGTTGCGTCTACGAACGCTAGCAATCTATTTTTTTAAGAAAACAAAAGCATAGAGTATATATTTTACAACATAGAAACAGCTATAAATAGGATAAAAACGAATTTACCGGTGAATTTAGTAGAACCCGTCGTTTCGGCGCTGTTGCAAGAGATGTTGTCCAGGGTAGATAGGGTAGACCGTCCAGGGTAGCAGTCTACCCTGGTCAACAACGTATGCAACAGCGCCAAAACATCGTGTTCTACTAAATTCACGCGGTAAATTCGTTTTTATGCTATTAAAAACAAAAACAAAAATGTTACCGTAAAAATATACCGCACCGATTTCATTTTGTGATAAATCGTTCAATTTTCTCTTATAAATCTTTATTGTGATATTTAAAACTAAATATGACTTTCACAACACTTTTGAATTTTGTTCTTATTTTGACAGTCAACGTAACGACATTTCGTCTGTCGTTTTCGGCGGATTGCACGCCTTGAATAAACTTCGTTCCAAAAAATATATTTATTTCTACCACTATGACCAACCCTTGACTCATAAAAAGGTTTAAAACGAATTTACCGCGTGAATTTTGTAGCACCCGACGTTTCGGTGACGTTGCAGTCGCCGTTGTCTAGAGTAGATTAAAAGAGCCGGACTACAACGTCACCGAAACGTCGGGTGCTACAAAATTCATGCGGTAAATTCGTTTTAAACCTTTTTATAATGTCAAACAAACGCGATAGTCTTCAATTTCATAACCCTTGACTCTTTTAGTATTTCACTAGAAGGATCTTATAGCAACGGTCTTTACTATGTATAGGTACATAGTAATGTATACAATTGCATACCTACAAAGGTTCTTAGTTTCCAAGTCAAGTAATTCCATTTATACCAAAAATATATTGGTATCGTCTGGCAGCACCGCTCGGATCAGCCGGTCTAATAATTGTTTAGCGAAATACGCACTTTCGTGGACTGCATAAGAGCGTAATTTAAATAAAGGCGTGCTGCCGTCCGCAGCACCGCTAGCATGTCTACTAATTGTTTAGCGAAATACGCACTTTCGTGGACTGCATAAGAGCGTAATTTATGTAAAGGCGTGCTGCCGTTCGCCGCGAGACTGTGTGCGTAGATGAGAGTTCCCTATATCTGAACCGAAATTGGTCTGTTTTCCCCATTAATTTCGTAATGCTGTTGATTATCGCGGTGATACAAAGTACATCGAACCGTGTATATGTAAAGTTCCCGGTAAATTTATTTCGTAATTTTTACTGCACTGAGAGAGCTAAACATCGTATTTTTCTGTTAATATTGCTTACAACGCCATCTATTATCAGAATAGTTTCGTCGGACCGCGATGAATCACCTTTCGCTATTTTTCAACCGATAAAGGGTTTGGGCGTCATCGTGGAGGAATACACACACACACATACACAGATACACACAGCCAGGCTTCAATCTGGAATCAGTTGCTTTGGAAAATGATCGTCCCCTGAATTCCGTTTGGTACAAGAACATTTGCTTGGCGGATGTTATTGACGAACTCCGTATAAGTAACCGTTAATAATGCATCATATTACACCGAGCGAAAAACGTAGAAGTCATGTTTATTGGTCAACTTGTTTATTGAATAGAGAATATGTTAATATCCAGAAGTTCCATAACAGAATGGTGACTTAGAATTGGTTTTCAGGTAGAAGTTGCCCTTCTCATGTCCCCAGTGGTATCCCATTGTGGCCGTAGAGTCCCGCTGAATTTTAAGGCCGAAAAGCCAAGATGTAAATTTGGCGGCGATGCATTTATCGCTGTTTATGCTCTCCGCGAAGAGTTCGGCTGCTCGTGCATGGGAGCACGCGATGTTTGTGCTCAGGATGCAGCCTGGTTGCACGAAGCCCTCGTTGGGGTAAAAGTCGGCATCGCCGAGGGTCTCCGAGGTGCCGAATAACGCCATGTTGGAGTGAATGGCGTCCACGTACTTCGCGTCTCCGGGCTGCGGCCGGTTATCCTTGGTGGTGTAGCACGGTCCCGCGCTGTCCAGGGCTGTCAACCTACGGAGATACACACAAATCGGTTAACTATGCTAACGGTCCTCAATAAAGTGTCTTCCGCGAACACAGTGACTCACGTGGACAAAATAATATAAAGATAAATGAGGAAGCGATTGTCCTAACCACGGATGGGTCTTCGAAACCTTTCATTTACTCAGAAGCGATCTTAAGTATATCAGATTCTCTCCTAAAACGTGAATATACCTCGCTACTAGAATACTAGATAAATGTACGCCAGACATCTTCTAGCTTAACAGACAGAGTTTGCAATAGCTCGGGAAATTCAACGTAGCGTGTCCTTGCCTGCTCTGCTGCCGGCTCACTTGCCAAACGGCTGCTGTGGGGGAACAGGACAAGATATATTCAGCGGTATAACGAGAAATGTTCTGTCTCCAAAATCACCAAAAACATTTTCTACCGATGTATTTTGAAAGTACGATTTTTTCAGAAAGTAATACATTCTTTAACAGTGCGATATTAATTGAAGTACGCTATTTTAAAAAGAACCATATGTTCAAAAATGAATGTCTTTGAAATCTACGATATTTCTGAAATTTACGATACGATATTTCTTGATATTTTTTGTTAAAAATACGATATCTTTTGATAAGTGGTGCTGGAAGCACTAAACATGAGGAGAGTCACATCCAAACTAATCTAGGATACCACCGAAATATCGGGGCGATTTTCTCAAAAAAGTCTAACGGTAAATCGTGAGATTTAGAACCAATGTCTCACCTCACACATATGAAGATTTCGAGATAGTCGTAGCCGGAGAATTCCAAGACGGCGATAGGGTTATTTCGACAGATCCTGCCGCTGACATAAGTCTGTCGTTGGCGTCGCATAAAGAGGAGGATACAGAATGATTCCCCATGCTTATACAGACTTTCCCCATGCTTACACAGACCCATAGCTATACTATCAGTATATGACATGGATGTTTTCCTATTGTTGTTGCACCGTTTTCCCAAGATGAAATTTGAGTAGTATTGGATGAGCGCTAAAACAAGTGAAGTGTGAAACATATCTCTCCGCAAGTGCTCACCCTGGCTACCCGGAATTGCTGTACCCTACATATTGTGGCTGGAAGAAAAAAAAACATGCTTCTCCCTGTCCTCACTGCACTCAAAGCAATACCAAAGGCGTTTACGATTATTGTGTCATGTGCAATTATAGTAGTCAGAGTAGTCGTAGTATTTGGTAAAATATAAAACGTCTTTGTGTCGGAGTGGTCGTAGTATTTGGTAAAATGTAAAAACGTTGAACTATTACCTCTAAATGGACTGAAACCTCGTTTATAATAATAGGGATTTTTCTGTCGTTTTTATGATTTCTCCAAATTTCATTGATTTTAATTATATACCTCAATAGTTGTGGGTGTGGATTTCAACAGTATATTATTACTACTTTGCATTTTAAAAATATTACAATTATTAAAATGTATATACCAACGAAAAGGTTTAATTTTTTTTAATGAAAAATCCCTCGACCACACACTACACCACATTCATATAATGCAATAATAAAAACCAGTTGATACTCTCCAGGGTTTACGACTTCCGGTCCACGGATATCCTGAATATATATATATATATATATATATATATATATATATATATATATATATATATATATATATATATATATATATATATATATATATATATATATATATATATATATATATATATATATATATATATATATATATATATATATATATATATATATATATATATATATATATATATATATATATATATATGTATATATATATATATATATATATATATATATATATATATATATATATATATATATATAGCGCTAAAGAAAAGTCTAATTTCGTTCACCGAGATCCTGATATGCCTACTTCCGGTATCCTGATATTGTAATGAAATCAAACATTCCCTGGATATGGTCACTTCCGGTCGCCTAATGCTTCTCATGTGTCTCCTATCATGATCGGCAACTCGAAAAACACATAACTAGGCACCATCGATATTGCTTTCGTGCATATAGCGACAATAATATGTGTACTTCCGGTTACCGAGATTCTGAAATGCATAATTCTGGTATCCTAGATATCTCTGCGCACCTCCGCATTGTAGTCAGCGACTACAATAATTTCAAATGTTCATTTTACGCATAGACAGTAGACGCATAGACAGTAACTTCCTGTCCTAAATATCGTGGCCATCTTGAAATCAACGCTTCTTCTTAACGACTATCCTGAGACCTTTTTAATTGCACTCTAGGACCCTAGAAACCTCGAAATTGACACCTGGAACAGCTATTTGAAGTGAAGGAAATAGAAACCGCCCTTACATTCACTGTAAGACGCCATCTTGAACGTTATCTTGAATTCTGAGCAAAACCTGACATGGCACCGAGCAGGTTCAGATTCAGGAAGGTCATTTAGTGTAAAAATGCCCGGTAAGGGGCCATCCACACATTACGTAATTAGGTTTTTGGGATTTTTCGACCCCAAAAATAATCAGCGGCCTGACCCCCCCCCCCCCCCCCCCGCCCTCCATTAAGAGAACGTAATCAACCGAATTTGCGGAAAATGTGAAGAATCGGGAACCCAGCGTTTGTAGTGTTTGATTAATCTTCCACAGTGAGTCATAACTCCCAATCCTTCGTGCACTTTTTGTATTTCTTTTTAAACAGCTTCCACTCCTCGTCGGCCCGCCGTTGTGCCTCCGGTCCCGAGAGGAACGAAAACTCTTTGGCGTATGTAATGAGAAACTCCATGTGTTAATCCGCCATAGTTGATGCGCCACCCGACCACGTTAATCCAGAGTTGCAGCCGTGCCGCCGCGATGCAGAGCGGCCACCGGCTTGCCAGCGCGCGCAGGAACAAGCCCGGCCGCCCGGGTGACTCAACCGCAGACGAGCGCGTGGACTATCTACGCACATCGCGCGAAAGGGTATCTTCGTCGCGGTACTGCACTATTTCCGTGCAGGTCTAGACCAAAAAAAAATCGATGCGGTGACTAAAGTTGATTACGTAATCAGGACGGGCATTCCCTCCCCTCCCAAAGTAATCAAGCGTAAGTCTCAGCTCCAACCCCCCCCCCCCCTCGGTAATTATGTAATATGTGGACGGCCCCTAACCAAAGGTCTCAAGATTTCCCTCATCGAAATTACTTACAATTATACTAGTGACCACATGGTTTCTACTAAAACCCATACCTGTAGATCGTTTCATTTGTGTCCGCCTTGTAGTACTTGCACGTGGAACTCATAGTTGTTGCACCGAGGCTGTGCCCTATGAGGTGCATGTTGTCGGAAGAGAGACCACCCACCCTCAAGACCTTGAGAAAGGCTGCTGTTAGACGTCCGACGCAGGGGCTGTTCTTAGCAGCTGCTTGGTACTGAAAGGGATTTATAAGTGAACCGGCGAAGCAGTCAGTGGCGTTGATGGCCATGCAATTTGCTGCCGGAGTCTTCTTGATGCAGGCATCCGTTATAGCGAGTGGTCCTGAGGCAGTTGGATACCTAAAGAAAGACGTAATATATAAGGTAGAATGTTAAGCCCACTTCTATGGAATTACTTATTCGACGACCTTCTTCCATTACGGTTATCTGAGGGTTTTTATATTAGGCTACGCGGTGACAGGAGGGGGGAGCAACCCCGCTCACCACCCGGTAGTTCTAACGACATTGGTCGTTTTATCTGCCCGGGATGTCGTGCATCGACAACCTCACGCGTAACAGAAGGGTATCACGTGAGGGGTGGACGAGCTGAGATATAGAGGAAGATTCTCCTGGTTTCTATCCCCTCCGGCACCCCGTAAACTATTTATTAAATCAAAGAAATATCTTACAAGTCACTTACTATCTAACATTACGATAAAATATTTAAAGCAGTTGGTTACCTGAGGGTTGTACTATTAGTGCATATTCTAATGATGCACAACTTGGGTTGTCGACTACAGCGGGCGAGCCCGTCACCACTGGAAGTTTTAACGATTAGTCGTTAAAACTCTAGATTAGTCGTTAAAACATTAGATCTCCCTGGAGTGAGCGCAGAAGACTTGAGGACAAAACAGTCCACCGTCTAGCTACGCCACAAGCCCGTAAGAGGCCAACGCCTTAGCCGCGAGATAGCCAGGAATATTACCCAGCGGGCCGACACTCACGCTCTTACTTCCAATTGTGACCAGATTACTCCGGTCTCTCGATTGGTTACGAGTTCGAGGTCGCTTGCGCGGTCCTCTCCCTTACGAAGCGGTGAAACGGTGTATACCGAATCTATCGCGGACCACAGCGTCCTTTGCCCGGCTGTTCACCCAGGATCGGATGGCCGATGGTCATTTCAAGAGTAGTCGCCGTAAGGTCCGCAACCACCCCCGCTCTATAGGAAACAGTACTGCTTCCAGACTCCCCCGACTGTTAGTCAGAGTTTGGGGGCTAACGGGCCCATGATGAGTTGGCCACGATGACCCATGTGTACAGGGTCGGTCACCCTCACGGGTCAACACCCATCCGACGGCCTCCTCGCATGGGGTGCGAGGCCTGGGTAGGACACTGGGTCAACCAGTCTCCCCTGGGAATCAAACCTCTGGCGCCCCTGGACGGTCTGCGCACCGTGCGGGGTTTGCTCCAATCGGTTGTGCTCTCCGACTAACAGTCGGGGGAGTCTGGGAACTGTACTGTTTCCTATAGAGCGGGGGTGGTTGCGTACCTTATGGCGACTGCTCTGGAATTGACCATTGGCCATCCGAACCCGGGTAAGAGGCGGGCAAAGGACGCCTTGGTCCGCGAAGATTCGGTGCACTCCGTTTCACCGCTTCATAAGGGAGAGGACCGCGCAAGCGACCTCGAACTCGGAACCAATCGAGAGACCGGAGAAATCTGGTCACAATTGGAAGTGAGGGCGCGAGTTCTCGAGCCCGCCGGGTTTACTCCTGGCTTACTCGCGGTAAGGCGTTGGACTCTCACGGGTTGTGACGTAGCTGGACGTAGAATGTACTGTCCAAAGTCTCTACGTTCACTGCAGGGCGATAGAACGACTAATCGTTAAAACGTCCTGTGGTGACGGGCTCGCCCGTTGTAGTTGACACCGCAAGAAGATGTTAGTCAGAGTGGCTAACGGCGGGCTTTAGGGGGCTAACGGGCCCATGATGAGGTGGCCACGATGACCCATGTGTTCAGGGTCGGTCACACTCACGGGTCAACACCCATCCGACGGCCTCCCCGCATGGGGTGCGAATCCTGGGTAGGACACTGGGTCAACCGGTCTCCCCTGGGAATCAAACCTCTGGCGCCCCTTGACGGTCTGCACACCGTGCGGCGCAAGCCAATCGATTGTGCTCTCCGACTAACAGTCGGGGGAGTCTGGGAACTGTATTGTTTCCTACAGAGCGGGGGTGGTTGTCTACCTTACGGCGACTGCTCTTGAAATGACCATTGGCCATCCGATCCCGGTTCAAAGTCGGGCAAAGGACGCCTTGGTCCGCGATAGATTCGGTGCACTCCGTTTCACCGCTTCGTAAAGGAGAGGACCGCGCAAGCGACCTCGAACTCGGAACCAATCGAGAGACCGGAGAAATCTGGTCACAATTGGAAGTGAGGGCGCGAGTATCTCGAACCCGCCGGGTTTATTCCTGGCTAACTCGCTGTAAGGCGTTGGACTCTCACGGGTTGTGACGTAGCTGGACGTAGAATTGTACTGTCCAAAGTCTTCTACGTTCACTGCAGGGCGACAGAACGACTAATCGTTAAAACGTCCTGTGGTGACGGGCTCGCCCGTTGTAGTCGACACCGCAAGATGTTAGTCAGAGTGCACAGTCGATTGGCTTACACCGCACGGTGCGCAGACCGTCCAGGAACGCCAGGAGGTTGATTCCTAGGGGAAACTGGCCATAAGGCTAGAGTCCTACCCAGGCTCGCACTTCATGCGTGGAGGCCGTCGGATAGGTGTTGACCCGTGAGTGTGACCAACCCTGAACAGAATGGGTCTTCGTGGCCAACTCAGCAAGGGCCCATTAACTCCCTCTAATGATGCACAAATATTGGTAAGCGGTGGTAAAAGATCGGTTGTGGAAAATAAAGCAGCTGCTTCGCTGGATCTCATAAGTAAATGGGGAGTGGGAGCGAATGGGCACTGTTGCAGTTAGGCCACTAGACCTATTGTGTGTAGGGTCGACCAAACTCGCGGGTCAACACCCATCCGGAAGCCTTCACACAGAAGTGCGAGCCCGGTAGGACTCTGGTCTTCGGGCCAGTTTGCCCTAGGAATCAACCTTCGGGCGATCCTGGACGGTTTGCGCACGGTGTGGCGTCAACAAGATGATGATTTATTATGATGATTTAACTTTTCTCCGTTACGGTATTCTCTTCTGGGTGCAATGCACCACCGATCTAAGGCAACATATTTTTTCATTGCAAAAACGGGCCATTCGAATTTTAAGTAATCTGGGTTATGTAGAATCATGCCGTGGTCATTTCAGAAGGCTTAAAATCCTCACCCTTCCATCTCTATACGTTTTAGAATGCGTTAAATTGATCATAAAAAACCTAGCTCAGCTGCCGATACATTCAGATACCCATAAACACTTTACCAGGGGGAGAAATAATCTGATTCTTCCTCGTCCAAATCTAGAGCTTTTTAAAAGGGATCCGAACTACGTCGGAATTATATGCTACAATAAGCTACCCTCTAGTATCAAAAATATATGCTGCGAAGGAAAAATGCTCCAATTTAAAAATAAACTCAAATTATATCTCATTGAAAGAGAATTATACGACATTAACGATCTCTAAAAACTGTATGCATCTTGACTATACCTCTTTCTGTAATAGGTTTTTAATCGATTTTCAATTTGACTAAAATGCATTGACTATTTATATTATTAGGTAGGCACATTAATTATACCTTGACTATTTTTATTTGCAATGTAATCACTAAGTCATTTTATTTTACTTTTTGACAATCGACACATTTTTTTTTAAATTTTTGACATTACATTTTATACTAAAAAAACTTATTTTTATCGGTATTTTAAAGAATTAATTACTCTGTGTTTTTTATCTGGTAAACTAAATGGTGAGACTAGATTTAATTCTACAATAATACCTTCTTTATTCTTACGAGTAACCTTTTATGTTTTGATTATTGATAGAAGAATTTGATCATCCGTCCTACCTAACCGAAAAATTCAAACACTTAGGAAGTCATGGTCTTTCACTCCGTTCCAGTCAGGATAGTAACATTGCGATTCCAACTCATAATTCTTCTTTTTTTACTTATTCCTTCACCGTTCATGCAGCTAGACTATGGAACCAGCTCCCGCCAGACATCAGAAACGCACCAACGGTTTCTACCTTTCAAGTGTCTCTGAAAAAGCATTTCATGTCCCAAAATTCCTAGTTATCCTAGGTCTCTCCTATCCTTCGCTCCTTGCGAATCATTCCAAATCCTAATTTTATTGTTAAAAAATGGCATTTTGTAGTTTGATTAATTTTTGTTATGTAATAAGTTTTTCTTCTTTTTTTTTGTTAATTTTTAATTTATCTCTTGGCACCTAAATTTTTACACTTCCACGAAGGTTGGCTGTAAGAGATTGTATTTTAGGCAATAAGTCCGCCTTTTGTATGTTTTTGTTTAATGTGCAATAAAGAATCTCTATCTATCTATCTATCTATCTATCTATCTATATCATTAATGAAGAATTCAATCATATCACGGCCAAATGTAAATGTAATACAACTGTCTATACAACTATGTATTAGTTTTTAGGACAATAAATTATTTGATTTGATTTGAAGACGAAGACGACTGTGCATCTCGACTGATAGTCGGAGGAGTTTGGAAACGTCTTTGTTTCCTATATAGCTGGGGCGGTTGTTTGTCTTATGGCATCCGGCTTCCCGATACCGGGTGAACAGACGGGCAAAGAATGCCGAGGTCCGCGATATAATCGGTAGACACCGAATCACCACCACACAAGGAAGAGGACCGCGTAAGCGACTTCGACCCTGTGACCAGTCGGGAGGCCGGAGAAATCTAGCCATAACTGGTAGCGATGGCGCTTGGTCTGCCTTCTGGGTTGCCGATGCTGGGCGGTAAGGGTTGGTCTCTCGCAGGCTAGTTGACGAAGCTAGATACTGGATTGTCATTGTCTTTAGTCTTATACGCTCATTCCATGGCTGAAAGAACGACCACATATCGTTATACCAGCCTGGGGTGACGGATTCGCCCGTTGTAGTCGTGGGGAGTGGTTCCTAATAGCTCCTTGCAGCTTGGATGGTATTGGCCAAAGTTTGTCATCTGGTATATAACTCATAACTATTAATTTTAATTTATTTATTTATTTATTTATTTATTTATTTATTTATTTATTTATTTAACAGGGAAAACATACAGCGCTACAAAAAAATATTACAATTACATTAAATACAATATTTCTGGCCGATGACATGCTTTCAACAATAGTTTTAGTTAGTTAAGTCTCCAATACGCACAGTGCATTCTGTGGGGGTTGGGAGGGGAAAAGGTAAGGAAAAGGATGGAATGGGTGTTAATAGATTTTAAGTAATAATGTGCAGTACAAAAAATACAAATTTGAAAAATTTGAAAAGTTAAGAAAATTAAGAAAAAATTACTCCATCATATAAACCATCATATACAGTTATCATATACAGTTAAAGAACAGTATCATATACAGTTAAAGAACAACGAACGAAAAACCAAGTAGTCCCTAAGTCAATAGTATCCCATGAGAAATGTCTATGTCGCATTTTCGATTAATTTTAAGTATATGCTTTGCTTAAATTTTTTCTCCTTCATGTTAAATAGGTCGATATTCTGGAAATGTTTATCGTAAGTTGACATTAAGCGGTACATGATGGAATTCTGGGCATACCTAGTACGGACGCGCGGGACTTCGAAGGTACGGGGAAAGCGAGCCACGCGTGGTGGAACGTGAAAAGTTAGATTATGTATGAAATACGGGTTGTCCACGTTGTTATGGATAACTTTGTGTAATAATACCATGTCTGCCGTGGTACGGCGGTTCTCCAATGATGTAATATTGAAGTTATTCATCCTCTCCTCGTACGTGTTCAGTCCCAAGCATTGACGGTAGTTTAATTGTCTCATAAAACGTTTTTGAACGCTTTCTATTCTCTCCTTACATACATGATATTGCGGATTCCAGATCGGAGATGCAAACTCTAATACGCTTCGGATGTATGCAAAATAAAGGGTTTTGAATACAGTCGGGTCAGAGAACGACTTAGAGACCCTACTAATGAAGCCCAAGGTTTTTAACGCTTTACTGACAATACCTTGTATGTGTTCGTCAAATGTCAATCGGTGATCGAGTTGAACGCCAAGGTCGCGAATGCTCAGCGCGTTGGGAATCGGATCATGGTTGATAAAATACTGAAAATGCAAATTAATTTTTTTACGGCTGAACGTAATTTGATTGCATTTCAAAGCGTTGAGAGAGAGTCTGTTTCTTTCGCAGTACTCAAACAACCTATTAATGTCATCCTGGATAAGGTGGCAATCGGTGATGCTTTCAACCTGGGCGTAAATTTTAAGGTCATCCGCGTATAGTATATAGGGCCCATTTTTAAAGCATGATCCAATATCGTGTAAATACGCGTTGAAGAGCAGAGGACCTAGGTGAGAACCCTGCGGGACTCCAGAGGGTATGGATGTGTAGTTGGATCGAAAACCGCCGATGGCTACAGATTGGTGACGATTATTAACGTATGACGATATCCATCTAAAGAGATCGCCATGAACTCCTAATCTCTTTAATTTGTCCAGAAGTATGGCGTGGTTGACCCGGTCGAATGCTTTTGAAAAATCTGTATATATTGCATCCACTTGTTTCCGATTATCCATAGACTGGATGATAAAGTTGGTGTATTCTCCCAAATTTGAAACCACAGAGCGCTGCTTGAGAAAACCATGTTGCTGTGCTGGTAGAAACGTAGCGAGATAGGGGTATAGCTGTGAGTAAACCACTTTCTCAAAGAGCTTACTCAGTACTGAGAGGATTGACACTGGCCTGTAGTTAATAACATCGTTTCTACAGCCTTTTTTGTGAATCGGTATGATAAGGGCTTCTTTCCACTTCGTGGGAAATATGCCCTGAGAGAGGGACAAGCGAAATAATAACGTAAGAGGGTGTGCTAAATGATGAGCACAGTTCCTCACGAATACTGGCGGTAATGAGTCACTTCCCACACCCTTGTGAATATCTAAGTCTGTAATGCATTTATATACGAACTCTTCGGTGATCTCAATAGAGCTCATGCAATCGGTAGCATTATAGTGTTCATATATCGGCGTTATATGCGATGTAGGGGGACCTTGTGATGAGCTGTTTACTTCGTACACGGTTTGAAAATATTGACGAAAGTACTCGCAAATTTCGGGCCCGTCGGTTGCAACGCTTTCCCCATATCTCATGCACTGCGGGATGCTGTTGCTTTTACGAATAGACTTGACGTATGACCAAAAGTGCTTTGGATCTTGCTTAATGTTACCCTCGGTGTATGCAATAAACCTTGAGAAACACTGTTTTTGCAAAGCTTTGTGCCTTCGCCTCAAGAGTGCAAATGCGTCATAATCGCAAGGATTTCCGTATTTCTTCCACTTTCTATGGTACATAGACTTCTCCTTCAGTACATTGATTAATGCTGGAGAAAACCAACTTGGATGCGTTGCTTTGCGGGATGTTTTATGCGGTACATATAACTCAATCGCCTCGTTAATAACTCCGTAAAAATTATCGACTGCGTTGTCTACCTCAAAGTTTTCGATTAGCTCGTGCCAATTGACAGTGGACAAATGATTATTGATTTTATAGTAATCTGCCTTATGAAATTGATAAACTAGACGCGGTGGTTCGCGTAATGGTGCTGATAGAGCATTGCAAATTTCAATCTCTAGAGATGGGTGATGGGAGTCTTCCGGTACAAAAGACTCTACTGCGCGAGTTACGCGCACATCGGTGTTTGATATAACGACATCTAGCCAGCGACCCCTTTCGTTAGAAATGCTGTTGAATTGTTCGAGACCGGCGAATGACAAAGAATCGACGAAAGATGCGCTGATCGAATCTAATTTGCCAGTGTGTTGCAAATACAGACTGTCATGCACACTCATCCAGGTGATATTAGGGAGGTTCATATCCCCAAGAATCAGGAATGCATCATCTGGAAACTGGCTTCTGAGAGAAATACACGACTCCATAAAGGTATCGATTTGATTTTGTTGAGTTGGCCCTCCACCAGGTATATAAACACATGCAATGTGCAGGTCACGTTGAGTGGCGAGATATCGTCCGGGCACCGTGACCCAGAGGCATTCGGGCATGGTTTCCTGGGGCCACCATTCCAGGCGCGCTCGGGGGTGCAAACTCTTGCGTACTGCTATCATTACGCCGCCACCGCGGCTGAAACCGCTAACCTCGGCGTTTCTATCGTACCTGTACAGTTCATAGCGTCTTTGATCTACCAATTCGCCATCTAGAATTCCGCTTGTCAACCAGGTTTCCGAAATCGCTATTACATCATAATCATGCGAGATGACGTTGTGGTAAAACATTTCCGTCTTAGTTCTTAGCCCTCTAACATTTGCGTAAAAAAAATTCATATTACTCTCCTTAATAAACGTTAATCGGGATGAATATCAAGATGCCGAGGTTCGTTTCTTGAGAATATCTTCCATTGTGGCTCGGTATATTCACATGGACCGCGAGAATGTTGCTGCTTATTTCCACAAAGTGTGTTTCCGTGTGTATATAAAAAAAAAATATTATTATTCTGTAATAGCAGCAGTCGGTCAGTAAGTAGGAGTATATACTTGTATAATAATTGCCAGTAATTAATATAAACTAACGGTGAGCATATTCTTATAATAACAAAACATGAGAACGCTCTATGTATTAATAATCCGGGATGTAATATAAACAAAATATAAATAAACAAAACTGAAATTGAAATCGAAATTGAAACGCGGGCGATTTTTAATGCCGAATATTTAATACGTCGTATATATCGCTGATAAAACCGGATTTTTGCTTTGTAAGAGTGCCTCGCTCTATTCAAACGAAGAAGCGAGCGCTTTATAAAGTATGTAATCGCCTCAATACGTGTCGCGAAGATAATACGTACTTGGAATGGAAACAATAATGAACTCCTTCATTGATTGCGTCTGCCCATAAAGTATTCATTCGTTTTGTAGCAGTCGGCAAAGACGCTACAAGCCAATATACCTGCACTTCATTGTGCGTGTGTGCCCATGAAGTAACTGGTAGCCTCCTCGAAGAGGGGCTTACCATGTCAGGGCGCTGTGAGTTTTTGTTACGGCTCTAATCCTACAGTCGGAAGCAGATCGCGGATTCGGAGTAATACTTCGGGCGGAACTGGGCGGTTGGAGCACTATCCTCACGCGGAAAAAACGGAGAAAGCCCCAGCCGGCGAAAAACTAGAGGGGTCTGGAGACGTGTGTTTTCTATGACAGCGGAGGATGGTTGTAGACCTGACGTCTACAACCTTTGAATTGATCAGTCGGCCAACTGATCCCGACTGACTATGGCGGGCAAAGGGCGCCGCGGTCCGCAAAATATTCAAACTAATTAACCGCCTACTTCAGGTAGAGGCCACCTTGAATCCGTGACCAGACCGGTTGACGGATAAATCTAACCAAATCTGCTAGTAAGGGCATGAGGTTGGACCGCTGGTTTCACATTCCAGTGCCTCGTGGCAAGGCGTCGGCTTTTTTTGTTTATTGAAAAATTATATAGGAATTTCTTTTACACAATGATTTTGCGTTATCCTAACTAGGCAGTGCCTGTTCCAAGGGAAACGCCAAATTTTATTATTAAAAAAAATCAAAAACAGTTTTATGAAAAAAGATGGCTAGAAATAATAATTGTTATAGTACATTTCTCAAAAATATGTAAGAAATAATAAATTAAAATACACAAAATAATCATTTAAAAATCTAAATAATCATCAAATAATAAAAGTAGTGGAACATTATTATTAAATAAATCCAAATACAAAATACTATTTCATAAAAATAAAAAGCTGAATTCACTCTAGTTTACATACAGATAATTATATTGTTAGATATGTGAGGGTGTGTGTGTGTGTGTGTGTGTGTGTGTGTGTAAATGTGTTGATATTTTTGAAATGTCATGGGGATACATTCAGTTTCCGTTCTTCCTTTACTAATTAACCACTGTATAAGACTTCTTACGGCCATGTTGGCGGAGCTAGACTGTGGACTGTGGGCCTTCGACAATTTGCAAAATTTATGAACACCTCTTAAAGAATCGGCTAGAGTGGTACCTGGAATCCCCCCAAAAATTACCTCGGTCCCAATATGGATTCCGCAACGGCCAGGGTACACTACACAAAATCAGCATTCTCACAACAGACATTCGTCTATCGCAACTAAGAAAAGAATACCTTGTCGCTGTATTCTTGGACATTAAGTCAGCATATGACAACGTACAAATCTCCATCCTTCAGCGCAGACTTATTGCCACTGGTATCCCGGTTAAAACGGCGTACTTTGTCTGTAACATCCTTCGTGAAAGGCAACTGAATATCCAGTCCCCATCAATCTCTCTCACCCGCTCGGCATTCAAGGGACTTCCCCAGGGAAGTGTACTGTCCCCTCTGCTCTACAATGTGTACACCTCCAAACTCGAAACGGTAGTACTCAATCACTGTCGAGTCCTTCAATATGCTGACGATATAGTACTATATCGGTCAGCCGCAGTACTTAAAAGAGCACTAATTGAAGTGTCAAAGGCCCTCACATCCCTGGATTCATTCCTCCTGGACTCTGGATTAGAAATATCTCCTCCGAAGAGCACGGCTATAGTTTTCTCCAGGCGTAGGATCCCCCCCAATATCACTGTAGAGTACAACACTACGTCTATCCCAGTTAGTTCGCAAGCGACCTTCTTGGGTGTTACCCTCGACTGAAAGCTATTGTGGACAACCTACATTGACAAGGTGGCCTCTCGAGGTGAATAAAACCTAAACATAGTAATAGCGACATGTGTAGTGTGGTGGGGTTCTCACCCCACCACAGTCAGACTCGTTAGGTCGCAAATCGTCTATGCCACCTTTTTCACCTACCCTCTCTCGAAGGCTCGCCAACAAAAACTGGACTCCCTCCAGTTTAAAGGACTGCGGCTTATACTGCGGGCTCTCCAGATCGAAGCCTCTGAACCGCCCTGACGACCTCAGGTGTCAACTCCTAGCTGACAGATTTTTCTTGACGCTTGGGCATGACTACTCACCCCCTTATCCCCAAATTGACAATCATATCGTCACACCTGTCTGCTGCCGCCACCCCTATTGCCAAATTGCTTTTTCTCTTTATAATAAGAGCCACCGTCTTCTTAATCGTCACTCATCACTAATCTATCGCCACACGGTCCCCCCCAACTTTTTCCTTCCACTGAAGGGAAGGTTGAGAACCCCCGAAATATTTCACCAGTCCTCCCTTCCAACCAAAAACAATCGGGATGATCACCAGGTTGACAACAACCCCCTATTCAACGCCCTCATTTCCGAAAATTGGCCAGGCTGGAGCTACATATTTACGGACGGCTCTAAAACCGACGAAGGACATTATGTCGGGGCTGCTGTATATCACGACAATATCGACCACCATATCATGGTCCAGCTGCCAAGCGCAGCGGCAATTTATACAGCGGAGAGCGTGGCAGTTCTAAAGGCGTTGGAGTATATTATTATAGTCAGCTCAGTTAAGAAAAACCGTCATATTCAAAGACTTTCTCAGTCTTTTACAAAAACTGAGCTTCCCCTCCCTAAACAACAAGCCATCCCACAGTGAGAATGATATACGTTTAAAAAGCTTTTTCTTTCGAGTCAGCCGACTTTCGGGTGATCCTCTGTTGGATCCCAGGACACACAGGTATTAGGGGAAATGAGAGGGCGGACGAGCTGGCGAATGCGGCCCGTACGCTCGGCGCTGCTGGCGCCATCCGCCTGCCCCCCTCTGATCTCTTCCCCACTCTTGATTCCCAGTTATCCCACAAATAGACACAAATGAGGCGTCTGTCGTCCAAAATCAAGGCGCAAAGGTTTTCCAGCTTACAGCCGGGGATCCGACCTAAGCCATGGTTCTATCATCAGCCACTTAGCCGCAAGGAAATAGCAGTCATTTGCAGATTGCGTATTGGCCACAGCTGTACTCCCGCTCACCTCTATAGGATACACGTCCTCCCGTCCCCCCAATGCGATTTCGGTCATGCAGTCTGAACTGCTGACCACCTCTTTTTTAACTGCACATTTAACAACAACTATCCTAATTTCGTCTCGGACCTTACATCCCTCAAAAGTCAGCTCCCACTGTGTGTGGTCCATCTCCTCTCCCTTAACTCTCCAAAAATCCTCAAAACCCTCTCTAAATTTATCTCCCTCAACCACATTTCCCTTTAGTAACAATATTCCATTCCATAATATACTAGTTTCTACTGTTTCCATTATTGTAAATTTTGTGTCCGTTTGTTTCAGTGCTGTCCTACTAACAATAACGTTCCCAAATTAAAAAAATAACCACCTGGCAGAAATCACCCTCATTGGGTGGATTGCCAAAATGAAAAAGAAGAAGAAGAAGAATTTTCTATCGCGTATAGTAAAAATTGAGGGAAGCGAAATGTGTTTGTTTTAAAATCGGCTAAAATCGTTTTCGAAGAGTAACGTTTTGGTTCGTTTCGAGTTTTTAGCAACGGAGATATAAAATCGCCGTGCTGAATGCATCGATATATATTAGCTAGATATCGTCATTATCGAGCGCGAAAGGCCCATCTAGGGGATCATATATCGATGGCTGAATGAAGCTGTGTGTCGCCGCTATGACAGCGAGACTCTATCGGACACTTTCCGCGATTTGTGGCTTTCTGGAAATTTGTGAAGCACTGGGTGACGCGCTTGGAGGACTCAAGCTCAGCAATGTGTTTACATCCATACCTGGAATAACCGTGTAGGTGTATCATCGTTTCTCTGGATGTTAAGAAATCCAGATTATTAAGTAAATCCTTTGCTCCCGCATCGCTTAATGCATATGAAGTCACTTTACTTCCGGAATAGAATATGATGGTGGTGCTAGTACAGACGTTCGCACAGTTAACACTTTGGCTCACTCCACCTGCAATTTTGAAAAAAAAATATTCACCGAAATATTTCGAACACTCTCGCAATCCAATCGGTCTCGCAATCGCTACTTGATACATTATGATACTCTCGCTTTGTGTTTACTGTATCAGAGAATCGGTGAACTTCTTACAATAAGCGAGAGTCAATAAAAGTTTTTTCTGCCCTTTTCTGCCTAAGTTAATTAACCATAATATAATAATAATAATAAAAATACGTGTGGCACTCGGGGACTGCCGCGGTAAAGCTGTTGCATAGCATTTTAACAACTTATGCAATTATATTTATTTATTTATTTTATTTATTTTCTTTTTTCTGATATCAGATAACTGCGGTCTATCGTAAAACGTTGAAATTATTCCGAATCATTTGCGGCTGCGGTAGCAAATGATTCGGAATAATTTAAACATCTTCCGATAGAGCGCCGCGCACGAATTTTTATTCGATAAAGCAAAAAAAACGGATTATTCGAAAAAAATCGTAGATAAAAAGATACATAATTAAATTATATACGCCAGATAGTATTTGCGTAGTAGTCGTTTTTGTGTTCGGTTAGACCTAATTTCACAAATTAATTACACTATGTAATATAAACAAAATCTAAAATATTCAAAGCTAAGATTATTAGGAAAATGTTCTTGTTTAACATATATTTTTTTCGAATCGTAAGCATTACTCGTTTAGACGTAATTATCAGTTTAAAATCATTAATTCTCGTTAAGAAATTTCTTTATTCGGTCGCCGCGCTGGCCTAGGCCCGCGATAAAAGCTATGCAATAGCTTAATAATAAACTCTTTATCTTATATATAAAAATGAATCGCCGTGCGTTAGTCTCGCAGGATCTCGGATATGACATGACCGATTTAAATTATATTTCTTTTATTTTGTTTGGCTTGATTCAGGGGTGCACTTAGAGAAATTTTTACTAGACAACGCTGCATTTTTACATTGCGAGCGAAAAATTGCGAAATTAACCATAGAATATTGTGGCAATGACAAATTACCCTTTGCGGGGTCAGCAACGCTTACTTTGTCGAATGCAAAAATTGCGGAATCAACAATATAAAATTGTGGCGCTAACAATTTTTTTCGACATTGTTATTACCTCAATGCTCTAAACTGCGGGGTTAACAATTTTACAGCTTGTGAGTTTAACAATGTAAACGTAACATTGATTTTATACGTTGCGGCGATAGCAATGTTCCGCTACTTTGATAAATTGACAACGTGCTAATCTGCGGAATTCACATAGTTAAAGATTGTGATTTTCACAATGTAAGCAGAATATTGATTTTATACATTGCGACGATGGCAACTTTACGGTACTTTGATAAATTAGCAATGTGCTAATCTGTGGAATTCACATAGGTGAGTATTGTGAGTTTCACAATGTAAGCGGAACATTGCTTTTTTAATGTTGTGGATAAATTAGCAATGTCCATGATTAACATAGTTGGTTTGTCAGTTCCACAATGTAAGCGAGACATTGATTTTATACGTTGCCGCGCTAGCAACTTTTACTAGCAACGCTAGCTAGTAACTACGTAAGTTGTGAATAAGGCAATGTTTTCATAATTCCTCAATGTTTTTAAATTGATATTAACACAACTTTGACGTAGATTTTTTCTCAATGGCAGATAGGTTTGAGAAAAACTCAAACTATAATTGTCAAAACCGCAACGTTTATTTTCTACAAAGTTGGGGGCTTTCCTAAACGTTGTCAAAATCCCGCCGCGCGCGCAAGTCGCGACACGCTCGCCGCTCGGCTGTTTGTTTGCGACGCTATTCCAGTTGATTCCAGTCTGTAACAAGGGCGCGGGCGGAGCGCTCGCTCTGATCAAGTGCATTTTACGGCGTCGTATTTTCAAGAAAGAATTAAAAGCACAACTCCGAACTGTTCAAAAGTGCAATCAGTGATTAAGTGGCGACATCTCAGAAAAATGGAGAAAGAACAGCAGCTACTGTTTGACTTCTTAATATCGAACAACCTCGTACACCTGTTTTCCACACTACAAGGTAAGTTTTTTGAAAAAAATATTTATCGAGTCAGCGTGGTGAATATAGTCGAATGATATTGAAAGATCAATAATCTAGAATAATAATAAAATCAGGTCTTCTTAATATGATCAGTAGTTTCGGAATAAAGGGTGAACACATCGAACGCGTCGGCTGCCGCGGCCATGTGTCGGGCGCGATCTGTGTAATGAATTTCTATTGAGCCGTCCTATATTATCGCGTCCTATTATCGTCCTATATAGAAATCGTCCTATTATCGCGACCTTGAGGCTTCGGACGACTGTACATACTGTCCTAAGCCACGGCAGCAAACGCGTCCGATAGTGCAATGTGTTCGCCCCTTAATCGTCGTTTTTCTGAAACGCTATCTTTTTATTGTGATTTATTCTTCTTCTCGTTCTCTAAGAGACACTACAATTCAAACGTTAGCGCTCGAGGAGTTAACGGACTCAATAAATGAGATATAGGTATTTAAAAAGTGTCAACTCTATACATTTCGGTAGGTTAAGTTAGTTTTTTAAAACAATTTATTAACACCTATGTGACAGTAGGTTAGGTTAGTTTTTTTTAAGAACCATGATAAAACTAATTTACAAAATAAAAATAAATTAAATTAAAAAAAACCGACCTTATTTTTTAACAGATTTAGCACTGCAATGATTGAATTTAGTAGTGTGTATTTTTTTTTTGAAAACTAGACGAGGTACCAAAAGTAGAATAATTCCGACTTAACGGAGTGGCTATAATAGATTGTTTTTTTTCTAGATCAGGGTGCAGATTTAGACTTTCTGCTGCACGCTAACGATCACGAGCTTTACAGCTTGGTTCCACAGGTCGTAGATAAAGGAAAGCTTCGCATAGCACTGGACCGCGTGAGTAGTTCTGATGGTTGCTCCTTGCATGCCTGTTGCAATAAAATTCAGATAAAAGTCAGTTCGCATCAAACTTGTCTTTTCGACGGTTTGTAAAGTTTTAAATCATAAAACACTTTGCGACACTCCGATGTACACTTGTGCCATAATGTTCGTGACATTATCGGTTTTCGTTCCGATTGCACTCCCACGCACATTGCGGTCGGCAAGACGTCCGGTTGGCTATCCGAAGTCTACGTAATTATGTTATTTACAGATATTATAGTAATTTCCTTTATTTACAGAAGAAGGAAAGTGACCTATGCAAGGTTAGCGTTCTTAATGAAAGAACCGTTCGCACTTCTGTCGCTGCTCCATTTAGGCAAAAGTCGTTCGTGTCGACATCGCGCACTTCCTCACCGTCATCTTGCACTCCCTCACCGTCATCATGGTGTATGACTCCACATGAGGTTTGTGTAGATTTCATGCACCATTTTAAATAAATAAATTAAAATTTTCACAGTAATTTAAAAATAACAAATTTTGCTTGTATCGAATATAATTGAATGTCTCTTGGTAAAATAAACTGAATTAATTGCAATTTAGTTTTAACTGTAGTATATTTCCTGTCATAGCATAATAATAATAATAATAATAATAATAATTAAACGCTTTATTTGCTTTAACAAAACGGCGAGCTTATTGCCTAAAAGCAATATCTTACAGCTAACCTTAACCTAGTGGAATAACATGTTATGCGGTAAAAATAAACTAATAAATTAAATTTTAATCATTTAAATTCAGCAGGGAAACAACAATAAATTTAAGAAAAAAAAAAAACAAAAAATAAACCTATAATGACGCAAGGGACGCAATAGGGAGGAAAAAATAGGGAAAAATAAGGAAAAGTTTATGAGCGTGGGTTCAAGTGTTCTTTGAGCCTGCGTTTGAAGCAATACAAACTAGGTGCTATCCTTATACGCGAGGGTAAAGCATTCCAGAGACGGGCTCCACGTACAGAGAAAGAGTGCGAGAAGAAATCACTACTGTGACTAGGGATCGAGAGCAGTAGGTTGTCTTCAGATCTCAGAGGGCGCCCGTGAGAAGATAGAGGTTTGAACCTACTTATAAGATATTTCGGAGCGGCCCCCTTCAGGATTCTGAAGAGCAAACCTAGGACTCTCGTATCTCTCCTTTCTCGGGTCGTCAGCCAGTGAAGTCTCCTTCTGTACTCCGTAATATGGTCAAACTTTCGTAGGTCATAAATGAATCGAATGCAGACATTTTGCAGCCTTTCTACCCTGGTGGCTAGATCTTCCTTGATGTCGAGAAAGGCAACATCTGAATAATCAAGGAGAGGGAGGAGAATAGATTGGCAGATTGTGATTTTGCTTTCCTCGGGGAGAAAATTCTTGAGTTTCTTTATTGCATGAAAGCGACCAAAGAGTTTACGTCTCATCTCCTCAATGTGTGACTGCCACGAAAGATTTTGGTCGAGGTATACACCAAGATTTTTAACCTGAGAGCTGATTGGGACCTCATCCGCACCTATGCCAATCCTTGGTAAAGAATTTATGTCGATCCTCGAGGTGAAATAGCTGCTTCCGATTATGATAGCTTGAGTCTTGGATGGATTTAGGAGCAAGCCATGAGATTTCGACCAGTCAGATATCATCGCAAGATCAGCGTTAACAGAAGTTATAGCCTCGTCAATGTCTTCTGGGCGACAGTGGGAATAGATTTGGACATCGTCGGCATAGAGATGATATTTTGCATTAATCACGTTAGATATTGAGTTAATAAATAGTGAGAAAAGAAGCGGGGATAAGACACTACCTTGGGGAACGCCGGCGACTTGTGGTAGAAAATTAGAGAGCTTGTCTTTATATTTAACACACTGACTGCGGTTATTCAAAAATGACCGAAACCATTTGATGACGGGTTCGGCGAAACTACAAGATTTTAAACGGGCAAGGAGAATGTCATAGTCGACAGAATTATGTCGACATACATAGTCGACATAATATGATATTGAACCTTCAATAAGGCTGGATATTTTTTTGTTACAGGAGGGTCCTCAACACACTGTCTCTTCGTTTAATACTCAGATTGATGCTACAGAGAAGTTTTTGTCACCTGCTGTAGCCGGTTCATCATCTGCCAGGGCGGCGGTGAGTTAGAAAAATTATAAAACTGGCTTTAAATAAAAACTGTTATTGGATGGAACAGAATGTGATCTCGTGCAGTCTCGTGGACTACGGCCGCTTTTGAATACTATAAAATGACGAGAAATAAAATAAGTAGAGAATTATATAAATTTTTTTAATTTCAGGAAAGGGAACTCACACATTTTGATGAAGAAGTGTCAATTATCGACTTTACTACAATCCTGGTAGGAACAACACTCCGATCAATGTTGGAGTCCACCACAGCAGGAAAGCCGCTTCTTAAAAAACAAGTTTTAACGACACGGGACCGAAAAATCATCACTGCTGTCATCGTGGAGTCAGAAGTACGCAAACTAAAAAAAGTTACGGACCCGATACGAAAAGAAGTATGGGAAAACTGGACCAAAGAGATTGTATCTCTATTTCCGGAAGAAACAAACTCCGTATATTACAGCCCCTTTCGAATAGTTGAAGGTCGGGCTATACAGGCCAGTGGCCTCATTATCAACCGACTAATCACAGTTAGAAGAAACCTGTCAACTCCATCAGAACCCCGCCGCAGCGAGAGCCGCAGTAGTGAATACAGCAGCGACAGCGAAAATAAAAAGAAGAAAAGGCGTACAAGCGACACGCCTGGTAGAACACGACCTTTGCCTGAAAACTTCAACTTGCTTCAACAACTTCAGAATGAGGAGGCCTCGTCTCAAGATGACGTGCAGTGGCTCAAAGTCTCCTCATCACCCCGAGATCTCGCTAAATCTAAATGGCATAATACTCTGCGCGAGCGGGTAGCCATCCTAGAGGGAAGCGACTATATAGCTTACTGCAAAACATTCCCAGCGATACAATCTCCATGGGGCTATGAATTGGTGAGTAATTTTGTAAGCTTATCAACATGCGACATTTCTCACTTGTTGCAAATTTAATACAGTGGCTACATTTTGCGGATCTAACCGCTAAGACATCGATCACGCGGCATCGATGCAATTCTGCTGAACGCGCTTTTTCTATTTTGTCTTTTTTGAGATTATTTTCAAAGAGTATCATGTTATTATATTCGTAATTATTTTCGATTTCCATGTTGTGTTCAAAAACGTTGTAAACAATCCGAATGACAGCTACGTTTGACAGCTTGCTACTAACCGCTGCTAATCGAAATTCAATTAAGTTCAATTAAGTCATTGCGTTTTTGTGGGCTTTCAGCAGATAATGTGCAATCGATGACTCATCGATGTGTTCTGCAAAATGTAGCCAGTGTCACTATTATATAGAATAAAAAAAAGAAATAAAACGCACATTGGAATATGCTCCTGTAGCGTCATTGTAAGCATTTGAGTGTATTATGTATTATTTTTTTATTTACTTATTTAATGCTTGCACAATTAAAAAGTAATTACAATGTCACTCAGCAAATAATAGAACATTGAAAAACAACAGCTTAGGATCAACACAGCTCAGGCGCTATGCACATCTAACGGGGCCTCTAATGCCTGTATCTAGATGCAGAATTGTTGTGTAAAACATAACGCAATAGTAAATATATTAGTATGATGTAAGTTTATATAAGTAAATACAACATTTTTTTTTGTGCAGTTCGCCAGTGACTTCAATTCAATATATGGAGAAGCAAAAAGGAAATTCGAAGAAAGATTCCCAACAGTGAAGACTCGCCTACTAACATTATTGGACGAGAAGGCCCAAGAGTTCATACGCAGAGTTGATATTCAATCTGTCTTGGATCTTGCAACCTGTAAGTAATGTTTAGTTCTAAATAATACCTTAACTTAAGTCCTGGCCATTTAATTGTTCTATTAAAATCTGTCTTCTTCTTCTTCTTCTTTAACAGCCCTTATCTATACTAATATTATAAAGAGGTAAAGTTTGTGACGTTGTAGGAAGTAATCTCTGGATCTACTGAACTGATTTTGAAAGTTATTTTACCAATAGAAAGCCACGTTATTTGTGAGTGTCATAGGCTATATATTAATCCGAGAAATGAGAAGACTTTTTCGTGGTAGTCGGATTTTCAAAGTAAGTCGGAAAAAACGGTCGAACGAAAACGTTTCTAACGAACGCTGCCTTAACGATGAGAGATATATGATTAAGTTCTAGAGAAAAGTTGTAGATCTTAATAATGCTTACAAAAAAGTCTTACTTATTAAAAATATTTATCAAATTAAATCTCCTCAACTACTTCTAGAGTTACGGCAGTCATGGCCGAATAATCCGGTATATTTTGAGTGCGAGACGAACAGACGAGTGATGATATATTTTATTTATTTGTAAAATTTATATTTGCAGTGGGAGAAGAACCAGCGAACGTTGCGGCCTTCCTGTCAATTCCGCTGCTGCTCAAGCAGATGCATACGATACCGGTGAAAGGTGTCAAGAAACAGTGGAACCCCTCGCGTACAGAAGTAAGCAGCGCCTTCATAAGTTTAGTACCGTCTGTATCAGACCTCGAAACCCATTGTTCTGAGAGAGAAGCTAAACTTACAGAGAAAAACATACATGTGCTTCCGTATATTATTGCTGTTGGCCCCAGTTGGAAGGATGTTGCGCAGTACGATTTAATTATATCAAAAGACATTCGGTACACCTTCTCCAATGTGTGTGATGTTATTACGAATGCTTTTAAAATATTGTGGGCATTAGATTTACCTTACCCGAAAGAATGTGCACCTATTTGGATGTTCGTTCAAAGAAGTATATATCTCATGAAAAGCAAGTATGACACGGAAGGTACTCCGATGTTAGATTTACTCGCATCTGTTTTAAATAGACACGATGGTGCAATGCGTGTTATGTAAACGGTCTCTTCTTAATTTAAGACAATTTAAAAACCACTACACTATTTATCATCCTGGCCAGGTCTATTTCTGTCCAACTATTGGTTGCGGAAGAAGGTATCAACTTTACAACTCGTTTAGACGTCATTATTTGAAAGACCATTCAGAGGCCCAAGCCCCTGAAGCAATTTCATCCAATATGGACACTTCACATATGCGCACTACACCAGCTGGGTTACAAAATGATGATAAAATAGTTTCTAAACTAGAAAATGAAGCTATCAAAGCAAAATATGTAAACATTAATTTGAATACTGTTTCACTGAGCAAAACCATGGCTCAACTGTTTTCATCCCTTTATAGTAATCCTCAATTGCCGATAAATGTGTCAGATACAGTTTATAACGGTATTGAAAACATTTTCAACTTATCTATCAAGCCTTTATTACCGATGACGCCCGGCTCTGCTACGGAAAACATTATAAGTGATTTAAAAATGTTTAATTCAATGCACCATAGATTGAAGTACTTTGAAGGAAAAGGGTCCTTAATTAATCCTGAGCCTTATGTGGTGGGTCGCAGATTTGATTTTGTAAAAAAAAATGGAAGCAGTTTTTATCAAGCAGTAGATTGCGTGGCGCATAAAATACAAATGAAAGCGGTTTTGCACAAATTTTTTTCTTTGCCTCGGTTGCTATGTCAGACGATAGATAATATGAAAAAACTAATGAACCATGACGCATCAGTCAGTGTGGAACATTTTATGCATGGTTCATTTTGGAGACAGAGATTTCATGGAGAAAAATTAGTCATGCCAGTATTTTTGCAAATAGATGATTTTGAGACTTTGAACCCTTTGGGGAGTCATAGTGGCATACATAAATTGGGGGCAGCCTACATTTCTCTTCCTTGTCTGCCTTACTATTATGCCTCCCAATTGTCTAACATTTTTTTGACTTTATTATATCATTCTAATGACAGAGTCGAATTTGGAAATAAAATAATATTCCAGCCTCTAATTGATCAGTTCAATGACTTAATTCGAAACGGAATATCATTCGATCTACCAAATTTTAAAGGAACCGTTTACTTTGAATTGGCACTCATTTTGGGAGATAATTTAGGTTTGCACAGTGTTTTAGGCTTTGTTGAAAGCTTCTCGGGCAACTTCCCTTGTCGTACTTGTAAAGTAGAAAAGAAACTAATGCAAAAGCAATTCTATGAAAATACATCTCTTCTAAGAACGGACTCTAACTATCAGGAAGATTTAAATACGAACAATCCATCTCTGACAGGCGTGAAAGAGAATTGTACATGGCTTCAGATAGAAAATTTTAGTTTATTTTCACAAATGGGTTTTGATGTAATGCACGACTTACACGAAGGTTGTTCAAAGTATATCATGTGTTCACTGCTTGTAGTTTTTGTAGATAAACTGAAATATTTTTCAATCGATATTGTTAATAGCAAAATTTCTTCATTTTCCTATGGCCCTGATAAAAAAGATAAACCGGTCACGCTAGCAATGCCTAATATACGAAAGGGCAATATACGTTTAAACGCTGCCGAAATGTACACATTTTGCAAGTATTTTGGGGTGATGTTCGGCAATTTCGTTCCGAGGTACGATAAGTATTGGGAACTATATATTCAATTGATGAAAGTTATAGATTTTGTCTTATCTCCCGCCTTTGCACCTGATCAAATTGACTTTTTTAAGTTTTTAGTAGCTGACCTTTGCGAAATGTTTACCACATTGTTCGAACAATCTCTTAAACCCAAGTTTCACAATTTATTGCATTACCACTCCGCAATGTTACGATTTGGTCCCTTACGGCATCTGTCTTCTATGCGCTTTGAAGCTAAACATCGACCGAACAAGTTAGCCGCAAAAACCTCAAATAATCGAATGAACATGACATTCACAATAGCTCGAAGACATCAGTTGATCTTAAATGATATTTTTCTAAAGGGAAGTATAGGTTCGTCTTTTTCATTCGGAGGCCAAAAAGAAATTGCCGATAGTAAAGTTAAAAAAATTCTAAATAAAATTAAGCTGTCTAATATAAGCAAATTGTATAAAGTCAAATGGGCAGAAAAGTGTTCTGAGCGGTATAAAGCAAATGACATAATTATTTCTGCAATTGAGGAGGAAAATGTTACCTTTGCTAAAATAAAAGATGTATATGTTGATGGTGTATGTAAAATAATAATTAAGGCAAAGCTTTTTGAAACAATAGGTTTAGATGATCATTATCATGCTTATTATCTACGAAACTCGTGTCAGACGTCAGTATTCATTGATCAGGAATTGATGCAACATCCGTTCATATGCAATGGTGTAGTTATCGGATATGACATCAATCTACCTGAGCTCCATGTTGTACTTAGCAAGCCTATTTAATTGAAATGAATGAAAATCTTAAAAGTTGAAAAGTTAAATATTATAATGATCAAAATAGTTTATACATGTATGAATAAAACTGTAATCTGTAAATTTATGGCTTCTTATGTTTGTTAATCTTAGTTAAGAGGAGACAGAGTTTCTAGAGCATACGTTTCTATACAAAATATTACAGAAACGTCTTTCAAGTTCTTAGAGACTATTTTGTATGGAAATTTTCTATTTCCGACCTAAACTCTGTCTCCACATAAAATTATTCGAGTAAAATTAAAATTAATAAAGCAAATGACATAATTATTTCTGCAATTGAGGAGGAAAATGTTACCTTTGCTAAAATAAAAGATGTATATGTTGATGGTGTATGTAAAATAATAATTAAGGCAAAGCTTTTTGAAACAATAGGTTTAGATGATCATTATCATGCTTATTATCTACGAAACTCGTGTCAGACGTCAGTATTCATTGATCAGGAATTGATGCAACATCCGTTCATATGCAATGGTGTAGTTATCGGATGTGACATCAATCTACCTGAGCTCCATGTTGTACTTAGCAAGCCTATTTAATTGAAATGAATGAAAATCTTAAAAGTTGAAAAGTTAAATATTATAATGATCAAAATAGTTTATACATGTATGAATAAAACTGTAATCTGTAAATTTATGGCTTCTTATGTTTGTTAATCTTAGTTAAGAGGAGACAGAGTTTCTAGAGCATACGTTTCTATACAAAATATTACAGAAACGTCTTTCAAGTTCTTAATGACTATTTTGTATGGAAATTTTCTATTTCCGACCTAAACTCTGTCTCCACATAAAATTATTCGAGTAAAATTAAAATTAAACACTCCTTTTGTTATAACATGTATGTCAGTTGTAAATAAATAAATGTTTTATTTTGTGTAACTGTTGTTTATGTTTTAGGTTATTGGATACACAAACACGCACAAGTAATGCAACATAGGCTTCAGATCTTCTTCAGGTTTTATTTGCAATGCTGTTCCTGGTCAACCGCAGTGTAAATATTGCAGGAATAGCAATAATGGATTTCTTTTTCCCTGCAATTAATATTTACACAGCGGTTGTACAGTATACAGCAGTACAAATAAAATATGCTGAAGATCTGAAGCAATGCGTACGTTGCTTTATTAGCAACTTTCAAGTTGTTAGAAACACAACTTGAAAGTTGCTAATAAAGCAAAGTGCGCATTGCTAAACCCACAAGGTTGAACCACAACTCTGTTAGAAACACAACTTGAAAGTTGCTAATAAAGCAAAGTGCGCATTGCTAAACCCACAAGGTTGAACCACAACTCTGTTAGAAACACAACTTGAAAGTTGCTAATAAAGCAAAGTGCGCATTGCTAAACCCACAAGGTCGAACCACAACTCTGTTAGAAACACAACTTGAAAGTTGCTAATGAAGCAAAGTGCGCATTGCTAAACCCACAAGGTTGAAAGGCGGAATTGATTGCGAATCAACAGAGTAAAGTTGTGAAATTCGCAATGTGTCAACATTGCGAATTTCGCAAAGTAAAATTGTGAAATATGAGCCATCAAAGTAAAGTTGTGAAAGCACGCCTTTGTGAAATTAACAATGCTATGCTCTGTCATATAAGCAATGTTTTTCGACAATTTTGGCGTTGTGGCTCCCACTATTTTACCTTGATGGCTCATATTTAACAACTTTTTGTTGTCAAATTCACCATGTTTTTTTCTGAGTGTAGTTTACAAAAAAAAATATTTAGGAACCCAAAGGAACAGCTAAAAAATCGAAAAAAACGAAATTAGTGTTCTAGGGATGGCCACTTCGTATTTCTGCCAATAGATGGCGCTCTCTATATTTTCTAATAATACATTCTATTGTTTGACAGCTACGCCATTCATAATTCATTCCGCGCGACTGTGTGAAATTGTTATTACATTTAACGTCGTTTTTTTCTTTTAAAAAAGGTAGTGGGATTGGAGAATAGTTTTTTTTCAAGCAAATTTAATTGCATTTGCAAAAAATCACTTTGATCAGCCATTATATAAAGGTAAATAGACTTTGCAGGACATAACTACAAATTTGGCCTTAGTCCGAGGATTTCAATATTGTTAAGTTCTCAAGGAATGTTCGACGGATTTGAGTGACTGAAAACAATTCCGTGTCTTTTTACAGTGTTCATTATAATGCCGAGGAGAATAGGTAACATAGGTCGTCGAAGTCAGTCAAATGCGCGGCGATCTACTTCACGTGCAAGCCGCACTGATGACCAGCGAGCGACGGATAATGAAAAATAGTCGTATTGGCATTGTCCGAATTATGTTTGAGAGCGACTGAAAATGAACGACAAGCGAATACATTGAGAATGCAACAATTTCGTGCACAACATACACAACGCTAGCAATCACGACAAAACGCTAGCAAGACACGAAATTTTGTATACGCATTTAATTATGATAGCCTGTTCTACGTTTCACAATGACATGGCTGCTGCAGTTATTAAAAAAAAATCCTCGGTTATTTTTGTTAACATTTTGTTTATTATCTGCAACTTTGCATTACAAAAATCTAGGGGCTAATTTTCTTGAGAAAAAATACGCTTTCTTTGATATGAAATATGGTCGTAGCTATACCGTACCACCCACGCTATACTTAATCCGTTTTCACCGTAAGCATGGAATCGTCCATCGATTAAGACTTCTCCTCCGAAGAACAAATATGAGGGGCTAAACGTCGCCGTCATACCGGTTGTGTTCAAGGCATGTTATCAAGTGGTACCTACTTTTAATTCCTTCCATGACCTGATTTTTTCGCTTACTGTCCTTTACACTTTTTTTCGCGTGTCCTTTCAGCAGTTTCATGTATATCACCTACGGTCTTTTTTCCATAATGTTTTATTCTATCTATCTTCTTATATCTCATATATAAAAAGAGAAGTTCCGATTCACTCATTCATTCATTCACTGACTGACTCTTCAACGCCCAGCCCTAACCCTTAGACCTAGGAAGCTGAAATTTTTAACATAGGTTCCTTTTAGAACGCAAACGCTCACTAAGGGCGGATTTTTCGAAATTCAACCCCTAAAGGGATGAAAAGGGGTTTCACAGTTTGTATGGAAAACCTATATAGATGTACTTTCTAATTCGAAACTTTGAAAGACTACTCTAATAAACAAATAAGGAAATAGGTGTTTCATGTTTTTTCAAAATTCTACCCTTAAAGGGGTGAAACAGGGTTTTAAAGTTTGTATGGATACACGATTTTAGTTGGACTTTTTATTTCGAAAGTTTGTAAGATTACTTTAATAAATAAATAAGGAAACACGTTTTTCATATTTTTTTAAAATTAAACCCCTAAAGTGTGAAAAAGGGTTTCCATTTTTTTTATGAAGAAACGATATAGATGTACTTTTTAATTCGAAACTTTGTAAGATTACTCTAATAAACAAAAAAGAAAACAGGTGTTTCATGTTTTTTCAAAATTCAACCCCTAAAGGGGTGAAACGGGGTTTCAAAATTTGTATGAATGAACAATATTAGATGTGCTTTTTATTTCGAAACTTTGTAAGATTACTCTAATTAATAAATAAGGTAACACGTGTATCATATTTTTTCAAAATTCAACCCCTAAAGGGGTGAAAAGGGGTTCCAAAGTTTGTATGGAAAATCGATATAGACGTACTTTTTAATTCGAAACTTTTTAAGATTACTCTTATGAACAAATAATCAAATAGGTGTTTTATGGTTTTTCAAAATTCCGCCCCTAAATGGGTAATACGGGGGTTTAAAGTTTGTATGGATAAACGATTTTAGATGGACTTTTTATTTCGAAAGTTTGTAAGATTACTCTAATAAATAAATAAGGAAACACGTGTTTCATATTTTTTGAAAATTCAACCCCTAAAGGGGTGAAAAAGGGTTTCCATTTTTTTATGAAGAAACGATATAGATGTACTTTTTAATTCGAAACTTTGAAAGACTACTCTAATAAACAAATAAGGAAATAGGTGTTTCATGTTTTTTTCAAAATTCTACCCTTAAAGGGGTGAAACAGGGTTTTAAAGTTTGTATGGATAAACGTTTTTAGTTGGACTTTTTATTTCGAAAGTTTGTAAGATTACTTTAATAAATAAATAAGGAAACACGTTTTTCATTTTTTTTTTAAATTCAACCCCTAAAGGGGTGAAAAAGGGTTTCCATTTTTTTTATGAAGAAACGATATAGATGTACTTTTTAATTCGAAACTTTGTAAGATTACTCTAATAAACAAATAAGAAAACAGGTGTTTCATGTTTTTTCAAAATTCAACCCCTAAAGGGGTGAAACGGGGTTTCAAAATTTGTATGAATGAACAATATTAGATGTGCTTTTTATTTCGAAACCTCGTAAGATTACTCTAATAAATAAATAAAGTAACACGTGTATCATATTTTTTCAAAATTCAACCCCTAAAGGGGTGAAAAGGGGTTCCAAAGTTTGTATGGAAAATCGATATAGATGTACTTTTTAATTCGAAACTTTTTAAGATTACCTACTCTTATAAACAAATAATCAAATAGGTGTTTTATGGTTTTTCAAAATTCCGCCCCTAAATGGGTAATACGGGGTTTTAAAGTTTGTATGGATAAACGATTTTAGATGGACTTTTTATTTCGAAAGTTTGTAAGATTACTCTAATAAATAAATAAGGAAACACGTGTTTCATATTTTTTGAAAATTCAACCCCTAAAGGGGTGAAAAAGGGTTTCCATTTTTTTATGAAGAAACGATATAGATGTACTTTTTAATTCGAAACTTTGAAAGGCTACTCTAATAAACAAATAAGGAAATAGGTGTTTCATGTTTTTTTCAAAATTCTACCCTTAAAGGGGTGAAACAGGGTTTTAAAGTTTGTGTGGATAAACGATTTTAGTTGGACTTTTTATTTCGAAAGTTTGTAAGATTACTCTAATAAATAAATAAGGAAACACGTGTATCATATTTTTTAAAAGTTCAGCCACTAAAGGGGTGAAAAAGGGTTTCGATTTTTTTTATGAAGAAACGAAATAGATGTACTTTTTAATTCGAAACTTTGTAAGATTACTCTAATAAACAAATAAAAGCAAATAAATAAACAGAAAATAGTTGTTTCATGTTTTTTCAAAGTTCAACCCCTAAAGGGGTGAAACGGGGTTTCCAAATTTGTATGAATGAACAATATTAGACGTGCTTTTAATTTCGAATTCCTGTAGGAGTACTCTAATAAAAAAATAACTAAATGCGATTTTCGTGGTTTTTCCAAAATTCAACCCCTAAAGGGGTGGAAAGGGGTTATAAAACTATTATGAAGAAACGTTATTGATGGTCTTTTTAATTCGAAACTTTGTAAGGTTACTCTATTAAACAAATAAGGAAATATGTGTTTATTTTTTTTTTATTCTACCCCTAAAGGGGTGAAACAGGGTTCCACACTTTGTATGAATAAACAACATTAGATGTGCTTTTTATTTCGAAAATTCGAAAGATTACTCTAATAAAAAGTAAGAAAATACGTCTTTCGTGGTTTTTCAAAATTCAACCCCTAAACGGGTGAAAATACAATTTGTATGGAGAAACGATACAGATAGACTTTTTAAATCAAAACTTTGTAATATTACTCTCATAATGAAATAAACAAATGAGTCTTTCATGGTTTTTCAAAATTTCGCCCTTAGAGGGGTAAAACGGGGTTTTAAAGTTTGTATGGATAAACGATTTTAGATGGACTTTTTATTTCGAAACTTTGTAAGGTCACTCTAATAAATAAATAAGGAAACACGTGTTTCATATTTTTTCAAAATTCCACAACTAAAGGGGTGAAAAGGGGTTTCGAAATTTGTATGGAAAACGATATAGATATACTTTTTAACTCGAAACTGTAAGATTACTCGAATAAACAAATAAGCAAATATGTCTTTTGTGTTTTTTCAAAATTCAACCCCTAAAGGGGTGAACAAAGGGTTTCAAAATTTGTATGAAAAAACGATATTAGATGAATTTTGTAGGATTACTTTAAAAACCATCTAAGCAAATATGTGTTTCGTATTTTTTTGAAATTTCACCCCTAAAGGCGTAAAAAGGGGTGTTTAAGTTGGTATGGAGAAACGATATTAGATGGACTTTTTATTTTGAAACTTTGTAGGATAACTCTAATAAACAAATAATTAAATACGTCTTTCGCGTTTTTTCACAATTCAACCCCTAAAGGCGTGAAAAGGGGTTTAAAATTTGTTGGAGAAACTATATTAGATGGAAATTGTATACTCTAATAAACATTTAGGCAAATACGTATATAGTATTTTTTTAATTCAACCCCTAATGTGGCGAAAAGGGGTTTAAATGATAATAAACAAATAAGCAAATGCATGTTTCATATTTTTCTAAAATCTACCACTTAGGGGGTGAGAAGGGGTAAATAACCCTAAAAATCAAAATAGAAGTCGCGTGCGACGGTTCCCGGACGTGAGAAGGCGCTAGAACCTCATTATAAATTCATCATTTGTCTCGATAACATGCGTAGCGCAAGCACCGCGATCGTCACATCTTCACGCCTTAATTACTTAGTTGATCATCATGAAGTACACATTGACAGGAGTACCTACAGAGAAGGACGTTAGATACCTTTATATATTACACGCAAAAACTTACCACTTGACTGGGAAAAAGGGATCTATCTTAACCCAAATTTAACGCGTGCGAAGCCGCGGGCAACAGCTAGTCTTATATATAAAAATGAATCGCCGTGCGTTAGTCTCGCAAGATCTCGAAAATGACTCGACCGATTTGAATGATTATTCTTTTGTTTTGTTTGCCTTGATTCAGGGGTGGTTTACAAAAAAAATATTTAGGAAAAATTAAAAGAAACAACTGAAAATCGAAAAAATCGAAATTGGTCTTTTTGGGAAATTGGCCCCTTTCGATAGATGGCGTTCGCGGCGATCCTATTGTTTGACAGCTGCGCCAACCATAACTGTTATTCATTCCGTGCGATTGTCTAAAATTTCAAAAAGTCGAAAAGTCGAAAAGTCGAAAAAGTCGAAAAGGTCAAAAGAGTCAAAAAAGTCAAAAAGTCAAAAATGTTGAAAAAGTCGAAAACGTAGAAAAAGTCGAAACAGTCGGAAAAGTCGAAAAGTCGGAAAAGTCCAAAAAGTCGAAAAACGCAAAAAAGTCGGAAAAGTCGAAAAAGCATTAATATTTTATCATGTAAATTAAATACATTGAATTTATTTTAATTATAAATCGATTTTCATTTAATCACCGAACGAAACTCAAACCGTACACGATTCGGCCATATTATAGATTGCAATGAAATGGATTTGGAAGGTTGATTAGAATCAATAAACGCTTATGAAGAGTTACAAACAAATCAATTTTAGGTGGTACGAAGTTTACCGGGTCATCTAGTTTTAAATAAAAAGGCGAGCTTATTGCCTTGCAGCAATGTCTATCAGCTAACCTATAGTTTAAGTTTATAACATGTTTAGAACGTTGGCTACGCAAAAGAACAATAAAAACACAAATGATAAAAAGAAACAAACCGAAACTAGAAAGAGACAGATAAAAAAAAGTAAAACAAATCACTAAAATTAAATAAGGACGCAGAAGAAAGGAAGGAGAGGAAGGAAGGAAAGGGAAGCGAAAAGGAGGGGGGAGAGGTGGATTGGTTAATTTATGGATTTTAGGGTTATATGCTCCTTGAGCCTGGCGTTGAACGGGGAGATACTGGGGGCTGTTCTAACATCATTTGGTAAAGCATTCCAGAGTCGTGCAGCTTCCACGGAGAAGGAGCATGAGAAAAAATCACTGCTATGACCAGCGATGGATAACAGGTTATTGCCCTATGATCTCAGGGGACAGCCGTGTGCCGATAACGCGGTGAACCTATCGGCAAGATATAGCGGCACGCCATCCGCGAGGATTCTATATAAGAGGCAGAGAGTTCTAAACTGTCTCGTCTCCCTGCTGGTAAGCCACTGCAGTATGCTACGTACGATATTCCGTAATATGGTCATATTTTCTATATAAGACGTCATATTTTCTATATAATATAAGACGATGTTATTGATGTTTTCTGCTTATTCCCAATATGACCTGTTTCGATTGCCGCGTTTTAAAACTAATGCATCAAGAAATGGAGTACTCACACGCTGCTGTGAGCTTTATAATACCCATTTAAATGGTATTGATATGTTTAATAATTCCATAATCACTTACAAATACTCCGTAAAACAAACCCTAACCGATATAATAAGCTGACTATTCGTTTTTAGCTATTTTTATTGATTATTATTATTATTATTATATTTTATATATGCCACTACTAATATCATACATGATCACACTCCACACTTACACGCTCAACATACTCCCACAAACACATACACACACACACCCTGCATACTAGACTCTTACCTATATAGTTCTAAAATTGAAGGTACATTAGTTTTATAAAGTAGTTTTAAAAAAAAACGTAAAATATGTAATTTTAATGAAATCCGTAACCGGTTTTATTTGTTGTAAATCTGCATACATTTAAAAAATATATTATACTGTAATACTGTGTGATTTCTTAATAAAGAATTGAAGAATTGAATGATTATTCGCAACATTAGGCTTTTTTGAAGCAAAAAAGCTATAGTGACGTTGCCCTAAAGATAAAATTGACGTTGTCTATGTGTCGTTCTCCAAAAGACGTTAAAGTTAAACAGTCTTTTCAGGAATAACATGATCTTCGTCCCCTCAGAGGTATTTTGATGCAATACAACAGCCTCAATGCAAACAACTATCGATACATGCATCAAAATATAAACTCTAAAACATTCGCTGTTATTTGACGTTTTAATTGAAAGTAAACTGATTCTTATTATTTATTTATTTATTTATTTAGGTACATAGGATTAGGTATACAGTTCATTTATAGGTCATGTAATCATATAATAATTATATAAATTATTTAATAATTAATATAGGGAGGTTTAACACATCTTACATGACCTTTACTGCCAATAGCACATCTAACTAGGCGATAATTTGGCCCGTCTCTAGATGTGCATATTTTTATGCAATTTTAAGAAATGAAGTGTTTTTTTTTAATAAATTATTTGGACCCACCACCTGTATATATACATAAATATACCAATTTTATAAAAAATATAGCTATGTAATAAATATATATATTTATAGTTGTAATTTAATAAAATTTAATTAAGAAAAATAGATAAGTGATACTAAATAAATTGTCGTGCGTTGCAAAGAAGTTGATCAGATTTTACATATCCCTTGTTAAGTAGCCATCTATTAAGGTTTGCTTTAAATATTTTTATGTTAGGATAATTTTTCATGTCTTCACTAAGGGAATTATATAATTTTGGGGCTATGTAGAATATATGTCTCTGGGCAAATGTTGTCCTGACTGACGGAATTATATAATTGATACTCGCGGACATTCTTGTGTTCAGATTGTTTTGAGTTCGGGCGTGGTCATCTCTAGATTTGTAGAATGCAAGAAGCGCTTGCTTAATGAATAACTGTTTAGCTGATAGCACATGGGATTGGGAAAATACAATAGAGTGCGACTGCTGGAAACACTGCGTGCCACCACTCTCTGGTTGAAATAAGTACTGTCTCTCTTGACTTTAAAAATATGTAACGATTTTCATACGATTTTCTACGTGGAGGCTACTGGATGAGTGGGTTCTGTAAGTTGCGCCGTCCCTAACACATGGGTCATAATGTTGGGCAATTTCAGCTTCCGCCAGCTAACATCGCGTGCTTAGGAAAGGTATAAGAACATTTATAACGTATAAAACTATTGTAGTACACGAATGGGAGTTAATGGGCCCTTGCTGAGTTGGCCAAAAAGACCTATTCTGTCCAGGGTTGGTCACACTCACGGGTCAACACCCATCCGACGGCCTCCACGCATGAAGTTCGAGCCTGGGTAGCACTCTGGCCTTATGGTTAGTTTCCCCCGGGAATCCTTCTGGCGCTCCTGGACGGTCTGCGCACCGTGCGGCGTAAGCCAATCTACTGTACACTCTGACTAACAATCGGGGGAGTCTGGAAGCAGTACTGTTTCCTATAGAGCGGGGGTGGCTGCGGACCTTACGGCGACTGCTCTTGAAACGACCATCGGCTATCCGATCCTGGGTGAACAGCCGGGCAAAGGACGCTGTGGTCCGCGATAGATTCGGTAAACACCGTTTCACCGTTTCGTAAGGGAGAGGAACTCGTAACCAATCGAGAGACCGGAGTAATCTGGTCACAATTGGAAGTAAGAGCGTGAGTGTAAGCCCGCCGGGTAACACTTCTGGCTATCTCGCGGTTAAGGCGTTGGCCTCTTACGGGCTTGTGGCGTAGCTAGATGTTGGACTGTTTTGTCCTCAAGTCGACGGGCTCGCCCGCTGTAGTCGACAACCCAAGTAGTCCCTTTCCAGGTGCGACCCTCTACGAGAAGGCTACCGGAAGGGAGCTGAACCGTAAGTTAGCCTACCCAAATTAAAGTGCGAGTCTTAATGGCGCATTCGCACATGAACCATTAGCTGCCACCTAATTAAGTACGCGTGAAAAGGTGAGAGGTGATATACATACAGTTGACTAAATTTTGTATTTGTCCTCTGGCTGAAGACAAGAACGCCGCTGCCAACAACATCTGACGTAACATATTTTGTGTCTGCATTTTTCTATATGCCTTGCCAATTTTCACGGCCTTTCGTCTTTTATACTCGCTATAACATCGCTTATCTAACTTGTAGACTCAGATGGTAGAATAATAAAAGTAGATTAAAATATTTCACCTTAACGACTTATTACACATGTACCTACACTATTACAATTCATCTCTTTTGGCAAAATTTTATGTTATCGAAAAACCCATAATTTATCATTCAAATTTTGTATAATACATGTGGAATATTACCAGGCGCTGACCAAGTGGCGTTCGTAACGGGTTCAGGGCGATCGGTTAAACAACTAGAGTTGTCAACTGCAACGGGCGAGCCCGTCACCTCAGGAAGTTTTAACGATTAGTCGTTCTGTCTCCCTGAAGTGAGCGAAGAAGACTTGGACAAAAACAGTCCACCGTCAAGCTCCGCCACATGCCCGTAAGAGACCAACGCCTCAACCGCGAGAGATAGCCAGGAGTGTTAACCAGCGGGCTTACACTCACGCCCTTACTTCCAATTGCGACTAGATTACTCCAGTCTCTCGATTGGTTACGAGTTCGCGGTCGCTTGCGCGGTCCTCTCCCTTACGAAGCGGTGAAACGGTGTGTACTTTTCAAGATCTTGGATGGCGTCGCTCCCAATTATCTTACCGGCAGATTTACTGCACTATCGGCTCACGGACGCCCTCTGAGATCAAAAAACAACCTGCTACTCTCTATCCCTAGTCACAGCAGTGACTTCTTCTCATTCTCTTTCACCGTGCATGGAGCCCGTCTTTGGAATGCTTTGCCGAAAAATGTGAGAACCGCGCCAAGCATAACAACTTTTAAAAATAGACTCAGAGAGCATTTGAAATCCTCCAGATAAATTCCCTTTCCCCTCCCATTCCCCTCCTTTTAAAACTTTAGCGTCCTTATAGGTGTAAGATTATTTTGATGTGGCAAATCTGTGCCCACAAAGAGTAAAGTATATATTTCTTTCTATCCTCCTTTATTTTATTTGTCATATATACTCTTTATATAGGTTAAGTTATGTAGTCTACTTGCAAATAATTCTCTTACAATAGTATAGATTAGCTCTAAAATATTGCCTGCAGGCAATAAGCTCGCCTTTTCTTAAGAATAAAGAGTTTTATTATTATTTATATTATTATTATACCGAAACTATCGCGGACCACGGCACCCTTTGTCCGGCTGTTCACCCAGGATCGGGTGGCCGATGGTCGTTTCAAGAGCAGTCACCGTAAGGTCCGCAACCACCCCCGCTCTATAGGAAACAGTACTGCTTCCAGACTCCCCCGACTGTTAGTCAGAGTTAGTTGTGTCCGTCTCTTTACCGCCCCGAGGGGCGTTTCGTTCTTTGCAGGATCCAGGGATTCCTCCCCCCCGTGGCTGCTCCGAGACCTGCCCACGGACAGTGCGCCTTCACCTTCATTGTTCTAGAGCGTCCTCTACCCCGCTTACCGGCTCCTAAATTTACGCTATTGTTGTTTTTTTTTTCTCGTTAAATTTTGTAATATTTTGTAAATTTTTATTTTTTTTGTAAATACCTTTTATTTTTCGAATAAATGGGTTCTCGGGGCGGTACGGGGGGGTGGTTTACCCTATTTCACCCCCTGCGCGTTTTACCCTTCTGGTACGCGCAGGGTTGTCGTAGCACGACATCCCGGGCAGACAAGACGACCCTCGTCGTTATAACTGCCCGGGCGGTGGGCGGGGTTTGCTGCCCTCACCTATCGCCTTGAAACTCTTAACTGTTAGTCAGAGCCCGCAATCGATTGGCAATGCCGCACGGTGTGCAGACCGTCCAGGAGCGCCAGAAGGTTGATTCCTAGGGGAAACTAGCCCTAAGGCAAGAGTCCTGCCCGGGCTCGCACTTCATGCGTGGAGGCCGCCGGATGGGTGTTGACCTGTGAGTGTGACCAACCCTGAACAGAATGGGTCTTCGTGTCCAACTCAGCAAGGGCCCATTAGATCGGTTCAACAGCATAGAAGTTTATATGTTGCAGCACCATCTAATGGTGAGTTACAATAAAGTGGATAGCTCTGAAATTTTATCCCCGCTCAAATACCTATGAATACCAATTTCCATGGCATTCGGTTGAACGAAATAGAAGTTGATGTGCTACAGCGCCTTCAAGTGGCAATATTCTATGCCGTTTCTATACCGTTCAACCGATCGCCATGAATCCGACCCGAACGCCACCCGGACAACGCGGTAAAATTATTGTGAACGCACATTTTTTTTTTCGATATGAAGACTGCATATATACATTTTGACCCCTCCCCCCCCCCCCCCCCTTCTACCCCCGAGACGATTTAGACAATTTCCAGACTGAAATCTGTATGTGTGTCCTTTATGTCTCTCTGTGTGTGTATGTACTTGTGTATTCCTTCACGATTGCGCCCAAACCCTTCATCCGATTGATCTGAAACGTTGGCATTCTGGCATCATTTGGTCATGGCAAGAGTTGAAAAGATTACGGTTTAAATCGCTCCACTAGAGGGTGCAGTAGTCATATGTCAATCATGAAATACGAGTATTGCTCTTACGGACTTGAAGTTCAGTACACAGATGTCAGAAGGACCACTCTATGGCAAAACGGAATTTTACAGAATTATTGATTAGGTAAAATTAATATTTAAAAAGCAAATACTTAGGTTTTTTTACCTTTTTTTTATTTATAAATATAATAGACGTATATGTGAGGTTTCAGACTAGAGGTATTTTAATTTAATTTATTTGTGTACATTTTGTGTAAATTAGTATTTTATATCAGTATGTATCTTTATTTTAAATATGTATTTATTGTATTTATGTATTAGGTACTCTATGTTGGTGTTGGGTTTAATAATAATTTCTTACCACTATATATATATATATATATATATATATATATATATATATATATATATATATATATATATATATATATATATATATATATATATATATATATATATATATATATATATATATATATATATATTTCTTTTTTAATGTTGATATACATAACTCTTTGTGTTTGTGTATTTGTATTATGCAATAATGAATGTTTTGAACTTTATACCAATAATAATTATATAACCTAACGTCATACATGTCAGCTCGCAATATGCTAAGTCAAATATTAGCATCCCTAGATACGGGCATTCTTGCTCAGGGTTCGGCTATGGGTTCAACTTGTTTTTCCTGCACGTTTTATTGTACTGTACACCGAATATCATAGCCATTCGTCTGTAAATCATGTTGTTTAAAATAAATAAAAAATAAAATAAAATAAAATATTGAGCCGAAATCACGTTGTCAAATTTTGGTGCAAATATTTCATATAAAAGCTGGACAAATGATACTTAAATTCCGCCATATATATCAATTAAATAATAACGTCATGTCTTAGCGCTTGGCGCAACCCTGCCCTTAGCACCGAAACGCGCTACCCGAGGCATCGCAATGGAAAACAACCGGGTTCGTCAGCCGGCCGAGAGAGGGCACACGTCAATTTTATTTATAAAATTAATATTCAGATGAAATCAGTCTGTGGCTACTTGGCGGGGAAGTCTTGGGGTGACACAGCCGATTGCCAAGTTACACCTCCCTGGGATGACGGGTTCACCCGTTGCATATAACTCGAACGTGAGATGGAGGATTGACCGTCTAAACGGTAGGTACACTTTATACCCGAAGGCACATCTTGCTTAGTGATACGGAAACTCGAATCACTAAGCAAGCTGTCATTTATTAGATAAAGCGGCGCTGAAATAAATGATCCGTATTAACATTGACCCTGAGAAGCGTAAAAATGTATGAAGTATGAAGGCATATGTAAATTTTAAGTCTGTTTTATTCGAGAATCCGAAACCAATTTTTTGCACTTTTTAAAAAGAGATAACTGATTTTACCGTGTAACGGGAATAAAAGAAAAGCAACTTGAGAAATGGCGCCACCTCGTTTTTAAAGGAAAACGTGGAAAACTAAATTTAAGGAAAAGAAAAGAAACCGACAAAAAAGTTACAAAACAAAAAATATTATCCAAACTCAGGGGGGGGGGTTATTTAAACTTTGTTCTAATAATCTAGCCTAGAGGTAGGTCTTCCGCAAATAAAACAAATAAAATTCAGTGCACAATTCTACATCTTTTTTTAAAAAAACAACCGTTCACAAATTCTAACACCTTTTTAGGTTATAATGCTATTCGATTTGAATCAAATATGGGATTGATGTACCCGAAAAAATAGGTTTTCTGGCCCGAGCCTTGGCCCGCACAAGGCATTTAAATTCAATTTTGCATACGCCCCCTTTGCATACGCATTCATTTATAATAGTAACTTCCATGTTCCATGACATGGCTGATGTACACAGACGTTCAAAATATAGAAAAGTCGAAAAATTCATAAAAATCGAAAAAGTCGAAAAAGTTGTAAAAGTCAAAGAAGTAGAAAAGTCAAACAAGGCGAAAACGTCGAAAAAATCGGAAAGTCGGAAAAGTCGGAAAAGTCTAAAAAAATCGAAAAAGTCGAAGTCGAAGGCGATTTTGATTTCGATTTTCGAGGGTTAAAGGGTGGCGTGGTGTTGGGGGTGGAGGGTTGTGGCAGGATTTATGATATTAATATTCAGATGAAGTAAGTTCCTGGCTACTTGACAGGAAAGTCTTGGGGTGACACAAGCGTTTTTTTATATTTTTTTTAATCTACGCAGTGACAAACGGGGGGAGAAACCCCGCCTACCACCCGGGCAGCTCTAACGACATGAGTCGTTTTATCTGCCAGGTATGTCATGCAACGACAATCCCACGTGTACCAGAAGGGTATCGCGAAGGGGGAGGGGTGGACAAACGGATACATGAGAAAGGTATCTCCTGTTTTTTACCCCCTTCAGCACCCCGTGATCCGTTTATATATCAAACAAATTACATACAATTTCACTTACAGCTACCTAACACTATCCTTACATATTTACATCCTTAAATCTAGTGAAGTATATACATATCAACTTACATTCTAACGTAAGATATTCAACTAATTTAAGAAGTAACTTACAACGTTGATTGATTACATTATATATACATATTAAGACATGGTGTTATTGTAGAGTAAGTGGTGGGCGATGGGGCGGTGAGTCTTGCTTCTTAATATTGTCCCGACTCGGGTAAAAAAGGGCAGCAGAGGCTCCGTCAGGGGCATATAGACCGGAAGAACCTGCAAAAGACACGCACCCACTAGGGCGATTAGGACGTCCCGATACGGACGGGCGACTTCGGGCGATTAAGCAGCCTTCGGACTGCACCGTTAGGAAGTGAGGCTTTCCCCAAGGATAGAGAGCCTCGCTTCCTCAAATCCTCCCAGAGGGAAACCCAGTGGCCCGCGAACTCCCGAAACGCTCGAAAGCAAATCCCGCAATCCACAGGATCCGCATACCAGATCGGCAAGCTGCCAACGCACGAGCCAACTGCACACAACATTGTCAACTCGTGCCATTATCACGGCGAGTATCGTCAAGCGCGTCTGGGGGTTCGCCAGGTGAAAGGTGACTGTGCTTATGCAGAAATGCATAAGTGACGGCCACTTTCCCTCCTGCTGGAAGGCTGGTCTTCTTCGTGTCATTCCCAAGGGTAATGACAAACCACGGCCGGATGCAAAAGCGTACAGGCCTATCACACTGCTTCCCACACTGGAAAAAGTACTTTAGGTTCTTGTGCGCGACCGCCTTGAGACGTCTCTGTCTCCTCAGAGCGACCGACAGTTTGGATTTACCCGAGGGAGGTCCACTGAGAATGCTATCCTTTTTGCGAAGACTTGGACTCGCGATTTTGTCAGTAAATACGTCGTCAATATTTTCCTCGATATCTCGGGTACCTTCGATATCACGTGGTGCCCGATGATCCTGAGCAGGCTCGGTCTCAGACAGTGCCCGAATAATATCCTTAAGATGATCCGCAGCTATTTTTCCGACAGGTCCGTTACTCTTAAGTATGGACCCTCGTCAGCAAGTACGGTTCCCTCTATGGGATGTTCGCAGGGGTCGGTTCTGGGTCCCAGTCTTTGGAATATCCTCTTCGACGACCTGCTCAGGTTGCCTTACCCGGAGAAGTGCACCGTCAGCACCTATACTGATGATTCCCTCCTCCTGGTGGACGGCAAGAGTCGCGTAGAGGTTCGCGCAGAGGGCGGCCTGTTCGCTGGACCTTATCTTAGGGTGATCAAGGCGCAACAGGCTATCCTTCTCTCCAGCCAAAACTTCTCTCCGCCAACGAAACCCACTGGGTTTCGTTGGCGGCATCCCTGTCGTATCTGGGTCATGCGAGATCCGTGGCAACGAAATAATGTAACCTGGTACTTTCTCTCCGTTGCGTTAGCAGGACCGAATGGGGCATTCGCTCCCTGGCCTTAAAACTGTTGTACTAGAGTGTCTTCGTTCCGCAAGTGTCTTATGCAGCGCGTGCTTGGGCGTGGCCCTCCATCTCGGAGGCCGCGAGTGTGGTTCTATTGCGTGGCCACCGTCTCCCTCTTGTGGCGTTGACTGGCGCTTATCGGACGACCTCCAATCTCACTCTTTCCCTCATCGCTGGGATACTGCCGATTGGTTTGGAGATTTTGGAGCATGCAGCTAAGTCATGGCTACACCGCGGGGAGCCTGTGGACTATTTCAGTCTGACGGTGAACCCGGCGGAAACCAGGTTGGTGGAGTGTACCCGCCTGATTCGGGCGGAAAGCCTGCGCGTCTGGCAGGCGCGGTGGGATAACCGGTACGGGCCACCTTACCAATAGTGTCAAAGCGGATGGAAAATGATTTCCTGCATCACGGTGAGTTCAAAGCGAAATTATTTGACTCAGCGACGATCCCTGGTGCCCGTGTGGTTTCGGTCGACAAACCGCAGAACACGACATCATCTGGACATGCCCTAAGCTGGATACCGCACGGGCAGTAATACTAGATGCGGTTGGTGCGTGCGTAGGCAGTCTGCCGATCTGGTATGTGGATCTAGTGGGATGCGGGGTTTGCTTCCGTGCGTGCCGGGAATTCGCAAACAAATATACTATAACGAGGCGCTTTTCACCCGTCAAGCTCACATGGGATCCTGATCCCATGTGAGCTTGATCAATCAATCTTCAATCAATCAATCAATCACAACAATCCGTCGGCCTCCCGAGGCCGACGGATTGTTCCTTATATGACGTCAAGTCGACCACTACCTCCTCTGTAAGCAGTTTAGGAAACATACGTTTACAGATTTTCCCGGCTATTCGCCGGAGTGCAAATTGACTGACGCCGCACGGTGCGCAAACCGCCCAGTTCCTTCCGAGATGTTCCACCGGATCAGAATCTCCTATCACAACTGTCTACGACTATTACAGCCGCAGGCAGAGTTCACGGCGGCCCTTTCAGGCTATGTCCCTCTTCAAGGGGGCTACCGGATGGGAGCTGAGCCGTGAGTTGAGCCAACCTAAGAAACACAGGCAGGCCACCATGCCCAAGCTGCCCGGAGCCGTTAAGAACCCAACCGTAAACCGTAGTCCAGAGCGGACTGGGATAACGGTTTTTACACGCGTAAAATACGTTTTCAATTTATAATTAAAAATAGCAGTAGCCAAAAATTTTTTATCTAGTTTTCTTTGACGGATCTTTCCAGTGGAACTCACAGAATCCGTCGAACAATATGTTAAATATAATATACATAACATCATTGTCTTGTGAAGTTCAGCATATGTATGCAAGCTGAATAACGTTGGATTTTTTCTGAATTAGGTAGGTATAAGATAAACGATAAAGATAAACGCTTGCCAAAACAATACCTTTGTGTCTTTACATAATTAGTTGTTAAGGAAGTATTTAATCTAATTTTATTATTCGACCAACTGAGTCAATAAGATTTTGTAACTATTCCCAGATAAGCGATGTTAAAGCGAGTATAAAAGACGCAAGGCCATGAAAATTGGCTAAGTTGTGGAAAAATGAAGTATCCAAATGTTTTTCGTCAGTTGTTGTTGGAAGCGGCGTTCTTGTTATCAGCCAGAGGACAAATACTTCCCACTTTACTCGACTGTATGTATATCGCTTACTTTACCTTCTTACGCGTTACTTACTGGGTAGGGGGGACAGTTGAGTATTATAATTTAAAGGTATTATTATATTATACGTTTACGCGGTGACAAGCGGAGGAAGAACTGTGCCCACCACCCGGGCAGTTCTAACGACATGGGTCGTTTTATCTGTCTGGGATGTCGTGCGAAGACAACCTCACGCGTACCGGAAGATTTGTGGCGGTGACGCGGTGTATCCATGTGGCTATGTGCGGTGCCGACTTACATCAATAAACAGCAGCAGGTGCGCCGTCGGGAGCATCTAGACCGGGAGAACCCGCAAAAGGCACGCACCCACAGGGGCGGCCGGGACGTCACGATACTATACGGGCGACTTCGGGCGATGAAGCAGCCCACGGACAGCCCGCTTCCGGAGGGGGAGAGCCCCTCCGGAAGGGAGAGAATTTAACCCCTCAAATGAATGGCGATTAGCTCGGGTTGCCTACGGCAAAATGTATATAAGTTTATATTTACATTTACATTTACATTTACATAGAGCGGGGTTTACTATAGAGCTATAGCATTACTATAGAGCGGATTACTATAAAGCGGCGCACATTTACATTTATATTTACATTTATATAAATTTATATACATTTTGTATACATTTTGCCAAGGCATCCTTAAGGGACGCCTCACATTTGAGGGGTTAAAGGTACTGACACACATGCTCATAAATGAGCATTCTTATGAGTATGCTCAAAATTAGCATGCTCCTCAACTGTACAAATTTGCTTATTTAAAGCATTCTTGTTTTAAGCATACTCTTGCATGGGTGTGCTAAAAGCCAACAATTGTACACACGTGCTAGTTAAACGCAGCCTCTCAGCCAAAATGAAAGCTAGTTCCATCAGTTCTATCCGCACAGAATTCAAGATGATAATTCTAATGCTTGCAACGAAATTGTTTATAAAACTGTTGGGAAAAAAAGAAAATAAAAAGGATCATTTGGGTTCGTAATTAGATAAATAGAAGAGAAACCCTTGGAGCAATTAATAGATTATTGGTGGAGATGCGAGAAGAAGATGTCAGCGGCTATTAAAATCATTTACGCATGCTTCCGCAGAAATTTGATGAGCTGCTTTCTAAAATTGAGAGTAGCATCCAAAGTTGCGTCGTTCATGTTACTCAAAGTTGGGCCGTTCATGTTATTTAATAAATCTTCATAAGCATCGTGACTCCGATGAGTCACGAAAACCAATGTTTTATCGTCTTCTCAACTGGCCATGTGTTTTATTATTTTTTTTGTGAAGGCGCGCACACCGCCGCAAGGAGAGAAATGACACTAGCATGCTCATAATAAGAAAACCTGTTCACACGTGCTTAAGGGCACCTGTCTTCCACCCACGCCTCAGGTAGCATGCTCGAAAATCAAACCACTCTTGATTTATGAGCATACTCGAAATGAGCGCGCTCATTACTAGCAAAGCTTCAACACACATGCCACTAAGTGGCAATTGCTCAATAGTAGCATGCTCTTGTGCTGTTAATGAGTATGTTACAAAAATAAAAATTTACCTTGCTGGAGTGATGCCTGTACTAAGGTGTTTGTTTTATTTAGGCGGTAAGTGTAACATGATGTAAACTTGGTAAATTTTGAAGCTTAAGCTGAAGCGCAAAGACAAAGTAACAACTTTTGCATCAATGTCACAATCAGCCGTAGTACGAAATGGTATAATCGTAATATTTCGGTGATTATTTAACTATTTTTTCTAAATTGCAGGTAACGTAAAGCAAGATGTCGACTGTACCAACGTCTGTACTAGCACGACCATCATCTTCTATTATGGAACTACCGGGACTCCATATGAATTAAGCGCTGCGGGAGCATCGCTTTTGCTTGGCAATCGTAATTTCTCCACAGCCAAAGAAACGAACATATTCCAACACGGTTATACCAGGTATGAATGGGAATATATTGTCTGAACTTGAGTCCTCCAAGCCCGAAACCCAGTGCATCAAAAATTCCCGGAAAGCCGCATTTCGCGGAAAGTTTCAGGTATGAGACTCGCTGTCATACAGCTTCAGTCTGGACTAATTTCAAACTGAGTGAGGCTGAACTTTAAGAGCGCGCCTCGCGAAGATCGACTCTTATATGATTCATTTATATGAAAAAACCACAATAAGATGAAAAGTATCCATGCAATTGACCTCTTTTGTAACCATAAAACTATCTAAACTAATAGGTGAATGCCATAAGCCCCTTGGAAAGGTCGTACAGAATAACAGAATATGCCTTACGTGGGTGAAGGGACATAGCAAAGTCAGGGGCAATGAAGAAGAGGGTTTGCCGGGCATTGCCGTTATGGGGGTTCTCTTGCCGCTAGGATAGATTGTCTCACAACATTGGTGTGTACTTTATCGGGCCATACACCAATATCTGGGGGATAAATCTAGCTCTATTTATCTCTTGACTGTAGGGTATCTTATCGTCCAAATGGCCTTGCTCATCTGCCGCAAGGACATAAACAAGTTTTTAGATTTATTTACAACAGCCCGAAAATGTTTGAGGAATGAGCTAGTTGGGTAGAGATTGATGCCGAAATATTTGACATCGCTACGGAAAGATACTGAAGATCCTCAAATCCTGATGACAAGGCTCATGGAAAATTGTCTTTATAGAATCATCGTTTAGATTTTATTCGGTGGAAAGGAGAGTTTATCTTTTACTCCCCATTTTCAGATGATATTCATATTCGTATTCATATTCATTTTATTAGTATACTGGTATACAAGTCAGATACAGATTAGCAAACATTCATATATATTAGCTATAAAGATAAAATAAACAAAACAAAACGAAGAAAAAACACATGAATAATGTAAAAAGAAGAAATACAAGACAAAATGCAAAGAGATCATTAAATACTTTAGCCACCAAAGCATTTTAGACTTCACTCGAGTAATATTCCTCCAGTGAGTAAAACGCCTTATCTGTAAGGTATCTCTTAAGGCGTCTCTTAAACACGTCAAGAGATTGCGCCTGCCTAATGTGCTCGCAGAGTTTGTTGTAAACCGCTGGGCCGGCGATATACGCTAGCCTCTCCGACTTGGATAATGCATGACTTACCGAATGTAGCATGCTACGGGATCTTGTTGGATAGTAATGATGCACACCATTCACTTCAAAATCGGCTAGATTTCTGCGAACGAACAGCGCTACTTCCATTATATAAATGGACGGCAGCGTCATGATGCAGAGATCTCTAAACAGAGGCCTAGCTGGCGTATCAAGCGCCACACGCGCTATTGTGCGGACTGCACGCTTCTGCATGACGAAAGCCCTCTGCCTGTCGGCTGCTCGCCCCATAACACCGCGCCGTACGTTAGCAGTGAATGAACGTATGCAAAGTAACACATGCGCAGCGCGGATAAATCGAGAAATGAAGCGATGCGATAGAGTGCATAGCACGCTCTTCCCAATTCATCACATAAAGCATCTGCCGTAGCTGCTATGCCGATGACACCCAGCATAGCAGCTGCCGTATTTTCCAGATACGATCTGTTGCTACCGCCTACCAATAATTGTGAATAATCATAAAAGGCACTAATATTACAACCCTTTATGCAACGGTAATTGCCGAAGTCGTCAATTAAGATATTCTTCAGAAGTAGGCCTAAAATCGAACCTATGTAATTACTGCGTCTTTTTTAGGTCTCCAGCTGCCGATGGACCTGTCGCCATTAAGGATGCCTTCATCGCGAAGACTCCAGCAGTCAATTACCTGGCCATCAACGCCTCTGAGTGCTTCGCAGGTACACTTGAGAACGTCGTGCAGTACCAAGCAGCAGCCACGAAAAGCCCCTGCATCGGACGTCTAACAGCCGACTTTCTCAAGACCTTGAAAGAGGGTGGTCTTGCTTCCGACAACATGCGCCTCATCGGGCACAGCCTTGGCGGACCTTCGATGAGTTCCGCGGCCAAGTTTTACACGAAGGCCACAAATGAAACGATCTACAGGTGGGGGTTTTAGTGGAAATCGTGTGGTCACTAGTAGTCAGTAGATTATACGCGGTCGACAGTTTGTGATCGTTTTGAGGTATTCCAGACCAGTTTGTATGTAACTCTCCTTTCGTTCAGTGCTTTTAGAGCCTGCTTGACAGTCTGTGATTATTATGTAGTCTGGATACTGTGTTTCCTCTTCAGGTGCTCTTGCACGTTATCATGCTTCGGATTAAAATACTGTTGCATACATTCCCAAAGCCAAGGTATCCAATGTAGCCAATGGATCCATCTGTGTACCGGGTCATGGTCGACTTCGGGGGTACGATGCGGTGTTGGTCCCAATCTTCTCTGTGTGAAGCCTATAGACCCAGATGGGGCGCAAATTTTCTGTGCGCACGAAACCTCAAGAACGCGTTGTCTGATTTCAAAAATTCATTCTGCAATATGATTTTTCCTCCGTATTTATGATACAAATGCGAGAAGCATTACAAAAGGTGCCCTTCGTTGTTCGATTTCAAAATACAGCCGAATAGGTTTTATTGACTAATGTCAAGTAAGTGAAGTCAGTTGCGGAGTCTTTGCAAGTCTCCATTCTTTTAAACGTGTTCAGAATCTCTTACCTCTTTGTATTAAACGCCAAATAGCACAATCTTTTCTTTTACCGCTAATTAACTACGCTGATGTGGCCTACCTAGTTGCGAATGAAGAACTACTCGATAAGATAGATAGGATTCAAAACGCGTGTATTCGCTTTGTTTATTCCCTGAAGAAGTTTGATCACATATCAAACTTTCGCAGGCAAGAGTGGCTTCCCATTAGACGATGTCGGGAATTTCACATACTCGTCCTACTCTTCCGCGTACTACAGTCAAACTGTCCTACTTATTTGTATAATCTCTTCTCTCCACTTTCATCCCATGGCCTTCCATTGCGCTCTCAGGAAAATCTATTACTGGCTATACCTCAGCATTCATCAACTTTCATGTCTAGTTCTTCGCAGTGCAGGCGGCCCGACTCTGGAATTCCGTGTCTTTACCGATAAGACAACTTGAAAACCTGAGCGGGTTTAAAAAATCGTTAAAGAGACATTTACTCAACTCATAAATACCCCCTTCCCCTCCCTTGCTTTGCTTGTCCTTATATTCCACTCCTCCCTATAATATCGAGTTGGCATACATTACTAATCACTGTTTTATATTTTATCCTATGACGACTATTATGTAAGTGTATTCATTTATTACTTGTGAATCAATATGCCCACATAAACCTTTAGTTACAATAACCCTGGCGGTATGGCCGTAAGATATTGCCACTTGGCAATAGGCCCACCACATTGTACTCTTATGTGTGTGCCATAAAGCTTTTCAAACAAACAAATGTCTTCATTATTCATTCGTAAATTATCTTAATTTTGAAAAATATCATATATTTTTCTAGATGTCGTACTTTTTAAAATGCCGTACTTCTTTTAATATCATACTGTTCAAAAATGTCATACTTTTAAAAAATGCACTTTCAATATTTATCTGTTGAGAAAAAAATATATACAAATTTGGGGACAGAACATTTATCACCATACCATACCATTTACCGCCATACACTTCTTAATCCTGTTCCCCATGGGAACCGCTTGGCAAGGGAGACGGCAGTGGAGCATGCAGGGACGCACTGCGCTGAATCTCACGAGCTTTTGCATAGTCTGTTTCGCCAAAAGAAATCTGGCGAAGGTACATTTAGATGGTTTGCTGGTTGCGTGGTATATTCAAGTTTTAGAAGGCAGTCTGATTTGCTTGTGATCGGTTCTGGATCCAGGAAAGGTTTTAAAGGCCCTTCGCTGGTCAGGGCATCTGATCCCTCATTTCATTTTCTCGGATGACAGTTGAATGAGGACTGTTAGCATAGTTGAGCTAATGGGCCCTGTTGCAGTATAGCCACTAAAACCCAGTTGTATACGGTTGGTCAAACGCCCATCCGGCAGCCTCCACGCAGAAGTGAGAGCCAGGGTAGGACGCTGGCCTGCGGGCCAGTCTCCCTTAGGAGTCAACGTTCGGACGCTCCTGGACGGTTTGCGCACCGTGCGCCGTCAGCTTGTGCATTCCGACTAACAGCCGGGGGAGTCCGGAAACGGGTAGTTGTTAACCTTATGGCAACTGCTCTTGAAACGTCTATTCGGCCACCCGATCGCGGGTGAATAAGCCGGGCTAGGGATGCCGTGGTCCGCGATAGATTCGGTAGACACCGTATCACCGCTTCAAAAGGGAGAGGACCGCGCAAGCGACCTCGATCGTGTAACCAGCAAGGAGGCAGAAGGTATCCTGAAGGTAAATTCCAGACGGAGATATCCTTCCAAACTGGTAGACAGGGGGCGCGGCTGCCCGCTGGGTACCTTTCCCGGTGCCTCACCGTAAGGCGTTGGCCTCTGTCGGGCAGGTGGCGTAAGTAGACAGTGGATTGCTTTTCGTCCCAAGTCTTCTGCGCTCAGCTCACAGGAGACAGAACGATCGTGAGGTGACGGGTTCGCTCTTTGTAGTTGACAGCTCTAGTTGTTAGCATAGTTGACCGATTGGTATATTCGTAGGTTGACAGCCCTGGACAGCGCGGGACCGTGCTTCGGCACCACGGCGAACCAGCCGCAGCCCGGAGACGCGCAGTTCGTGGACGCCATCCACACCAACACGGCGCTGTTCGGCTCCTCGGCGACCCTCGGCGATGCCGACTTCTACCCCAACGAGGGCTACGTACAACCAGGGTGCATCCTGACTACCGACATCGCCTGCTCCCATGCAAGAGCTGCCGTCCTCTACGCGGAGAGCGTCAACAGCGACAAATGCATCGCCGCCAATACACAAGGAGACTCCACGGCCATAATGGGATATCCGTGGAAACATGAGACGGGCGACTACTACTTAGACACCAATTCTCAATCAGAATTCTGTTTAGGAGCTTAACATCTGTATCTGGATATCAACATATTCTGTATTCACATTATTCGGAACCCGAACCTGTTTTATATAAAGAGATATAACTCTAATTATACGAAGCATTCCCTAATAAACAGAGCTTTGACAACGTATAACGATAGGTTCAGGTACATTGATATTTTTTCATCAGTTAAAAGTCACTTTTTTCATCTTTATAAGGAAACAATTAAAAAATCTTATCAGTCCTTTGTATTTCATATAATGACTATTAATCGCTTGAACAGTTTACATGAAGAGCTTTTTTTTGTTTTTTAAAATATATTTCTGGTACAAAATAATTATATTGTTTATAATCTCAATGTAAAATTTCATTTTCATTTGTATTTTGTTCTTTCTCTTTTTGTATAATATTAAATCACTGCTAAAAATGTATATATAAATAAGGTATAATAACGGAGATATGTACTGTACACATTATAGATAGATAGTTTTAACATATAATTAGTCATAGTTTTATTGTTATACTAACTGCGCGGTTTCACCCGCGTGGTGATGGAAAATTGTGATAATACTACTAATAGAAACATATATAATTATACATTATATACGTGTAACTCCAACGGTTTTTGCGGCGCACGCCAGAATAGCTCGCAGATGGCAGATTTTTTTCCTACCTACTTGACACTTATCATTATATTTTAGATAATTCATACTATATCTTTGTAAATTATAGCCTATGTGTTATTCTGATGTGTAAGCTATATTATTATAAAGTTTCATCAAAATCCATTCAGTAGTTTTTGCGTGAAAGAGTAACAAACATCCATACATACATTCTTACAAACTTTCGCGTTTATAATAGTATACGTATAGTAGGATTTTGTATTTGTTATGTATAAACGCTGTTTGTTAACCAAATAAAATAAAATAATAAATAAATAAATAAAATATTCAATAAACGAGTTTACCGATAAACATGAGTTATACATTCTTCTCATTCAAAAAATCGTTTGTGAGCTGCAACCTGCATAGTGATAGATGACATTGTATTTTTGCAGAAAAAAATACATTTTGTTCGCTAAATGAATTCGTCTATTAACGTAAGTTATACGAGGTAGTTTATTATGGAAATTCCTTTAGCTTTCATTTTAATTCGCTTGTGTTATAGGTATATACAAGGTGAGTTTATAGTTACCGGCATCCTTAAAGGAGGGTGAATCAGTTATAGCAAGTAAGCAAGTTATAGTATTTAAAAATTTAAAAAACAAAAAAAACACTTTTTTAAAAAAAGTATTATTTGAACTTTATATGTCATATCTGTAAATTTTATCTATTGAAAAAAAGTTTGAGAAGTTTGAGCGTGGTGCGCCATCTAGCGGTAGGGAAATATCGGTAATAAACAGTAGGGGGGGTGTCGACCTGGGCGTTCTTTGCCGTCACACGGGGTCGAGTGGCCCAAAGTCATTTCAAGAACGGCATGACAACAGGTCAACTTCCACCCTCGCTGCTTAGGAAACAGTATATTTCCATAGTCTCCGGACCCCTTCAGAAATTAGTCAGAATGTACAGCCGATTGGCATCGCCGACCGGTGCGCAAACCGTCCGGTACGCAACCGGCCCACCAGCTCTGAGGCCTGAGACACGGGAGTCTTACCCGGGGTAGCCTTCCATTCGAGAAGACTTCTGAATAGTAGCTGAATCGTGAGTTGAGCCGATCCGAGAACAAAATGGATCTTGTGGCCCAAGCTGCACGAAACCGTTCACCACCAACCCGCTGCTAGACACACCACTCGAGTGAGTATTGAGTGACTACGATTGAATACGGTCGCACCACTTCCTAAGAAACCACAGCTTTGGTCAACTGAGACGGCCGTCCTATCACGGCCGTCATATCACGGCCGCCAGATAACGGCACAGCTTTTTTAGGAAACTGTGAGGGACCACCCCTCACAAGACTTCAGGTTTATTCGGTGTGAGGTGGTGGTGTCAACTTACGAGTTATCTCCGTATTGAAAGGCGGTTTTGAGCGAAGTAGAAGGAATTTATTGATCGAAGATTTGATATTGCCAGCTATAACGCTTTCCGAACAGTTTACGTGGAAGCGAGTATATAGATGCGCGACTGCGGTTACGAGGATATACGGATGAGGATCGTATGTGTGCTCCTACCTAGTATCTTGTACTGGGCACGGCTCGAGTCTGTGGGATTACAGACTGATGTTTCGAGACTCAGGGAGAATAAGGAAAGGAAACCAAGGAGCCGAATCCGTTGAGCGACCTCGTAAGAGGGGTACCGGATATGCCGTCGCAACCTTGGGGGAAGGTGATCACTCGGGGAATGATAATTTGGTTGCTTTTTTGCCAGTTTATATAGGCTGATCAATGACGCAATCCAAAATATTCCGAGTAAAAGTATTGTTTCAACGTGCTGATTTATAGCTGCACGAGTCAAAATAATAGCTGAATTGCGTCAGTGGATTTCACTGGAAGTCGATGCATTTGTTGATCGCATGTAATGGACTTATGGTCAGTTACAAAACCAAAGCTTTAGTGACCAAACTACAACAGAGCTCATTAGCTCCCGTAAGTACACTTTGATACGAATATCCAAATTACTAAGCAATGTGCTATTTATGAGATAGTCAAGCAGAAAGAAATGTTTCCTATTAACATTGACTCTGAGAAGCATGAAGCGTTTACAAATTTTATGTAAATTTTAGGTCTGTATTATTCGAGGTTCCGAAAACAGTTTTTTGCACTACTAAAAAACAAAGATAAGTGACAACGACAAATGTACTTATACGTGAATTATAGAAACTAATCCAACAACGCAAAAATATCAACTGTAAAAGGCTTTGAATTTTCGGCAAACTGTATCAACACATTATTTCACTGTTTAATAAGCACCGAAAATGTAATTCTGTCATGGAATCGACAAGATGTAGGATTCTTTAAAAAAAACTCTTCTTTTTATTTGTCTGTCAGATATAAAGGTTTTCGTGGACTATATAGGTAAAAATAGTTTGTGCCCCCCCTTCCTCCACAAGCAGTCTCCCGGCAAGCAGTCACGCCCTCCCCCTCCCCCCGATCCGTATCAAAAAATATAAAGTTTTTTAAAGCTATTGCATAGCTTTTATCGCGGGCCTAGGCCAGCGCGGCGACCGAATGAAGAAATTTCTTAACGAAAATTAATGATTTTAAACTGATAATTACGTCTAAACGAGTACTGCTTACGATTCGAAAAAAATATATGTTAAACAAGAACATTTTCCTAATATTCTTAGCTTTGAATATTTTAGATTTTGTTTATATTACATAGTGTAATTAATTTGTGAAATTAGGTCTAACCGAACACAAAAACACAAGAACACAAAATACTATCTGGCGTATTATTATGAAACCTGCACCATTTTAAAAATAATTTAATTATCTATCTTTTTATCTACGAATTTTTTCGAATAGTCGAAGAATAGTATCCGTTTTTTTTGCTTTATCGAATAAAATTCGTGCGCGTCGATCTATCGGAAGACGTTTAAATTATTCCGAATCATTTGCTTCCGCAGCCGCAAATGATTCGGAATAATTTCAACGTTTTCCGATAGAGCGCAGTTATTACCAGCTTTACCGCGGCAGTCCCCGAGTGTCACACGTATTTTTAAATTTAATATATTTAATCAATTAAATTAAGTACCATTATCATCGATGCACTTCCGCCATTTTATAAGAAGTTCATTGATTTCTTTGCAAAAAAAAACTGGGAGCGAGAATCAATCGCCTCAGCCGAAGTGATTTTTTCCTAATAAGGAGCTGTCTAAATTACGAGAAAAAGTGGAAATCGATTGAAGCAAGGTCCGAAGAGTACGCATTATTGTGCCGGTTGAGTAACGTAACCCAGCACTTTTTTCTTCTTTTTTCTTTTTGGCAATCCACCCAATGAGGGTGATTTCTGCAACCCAGCACTTGACGCGTGCTTGCTGATCAGCTTCACTCAATTCATGCGGTACCCACTTTTCGAGTTTTTCCACTTTCCCAATTCGACCCAAAAGAATTAAGATTGTTTTGTCCCTTACACCAAAGGCTGCTGCTAACACTGAAGTGGTTTGTGATGGTTCCGCTTTCACTATCGTTTCCAATTCTTTATTATCGACATGCGTTTCCGGCCGTCCACGGGGCTCGTTCTTTAAATCAAAACATCCAGAACGGAAACGTTTGAACCAATAGCGCACCATGCGTTCGTTAGTGGTGGCTGGCCCGAACACATCATTGATTCTTCGAGCTGTATCTGCATTACTGGTGCCATGCCGGAACTCATATTCGAAAGAACCGAAATTTTTAGCTGCATGATTTAGTGATTTGTTAAAAAAAAAATACGTGTGGCACTCAGGGACTGCCGCGGTAAAGCTATTGCATAGCATTTTTAATAACTTACGCAATTATAATTATTCATTTATTTTATTTTTTTTATTTTTTTCTGATATCAGATAACTGCGGTCTATCGGAAAACGTTGAAATTATTCTGAATCATCTGCGGCTTCGGAATAATTTAAACTCCTTCCGATAGGGTGCCGCGCACGATTTTTTTATTCGGTAAAGCAAAAAAACGGATTATTCAAAAAAATTCGTAGATAAAAAGATAGATAATTAAATTATCTTTAAAACGGTGCAGGTTTCATAATAATACGCCAGATAGTATTTGCGTTGTAGTCGTTTTTGTGTTCGGTTAGACCTAATTTCACAAATTAATTACACTATGTAATATAAACAAAATCTAAAATATTCAAAGCTAAGAATATTAGGAAAATGTTCTTGTTTAACATATATTATTTTCGAATCGTAAGCAGTACTCGTTTAGACGTAATTATCAGTTTAAAATCATCAATTTTCGTTTAGAAATTTCTTCACTCGGTCGCCGCGCTGGCCTAGGCCCGCGATAAAAGCTTTGCAATAGCTTAAAAATACGTGTGGCACTCGGGGACTGCCGCGGTAAAGCTATTGCATAGCATTTTTAACAACTTATGCAATTATAATTATTTATTTATTTTATTTTTTCTGATATCAGAAAACTGCGCTCTATCGGAAAACGTTGAAATTATTCCGAATCATTTGCTTTCGCAGCCGCAATTTAAACCTCTTCCGATAGAGCGCCGCGCACGAATTTTTTATTCGATAAAGCAAAAAAACCGGATTATTCGAAAAAAATCGTAGATAAAAAGATAGATAATTAAATTATCTTTAAAATGGTGCAGGTTTCATAATAATACACCAGATAGTATTTGCGTAGTGTCTTTTTTGTGTTCGGTTAGACCTAATTTCACAAATTAATTACACTATGTAATATAAACAAAATCTAAAATATTCAAAGCTAAGAATATTAGGAAAATGTTCTTGTTTAACATATATGTATTTTTTTCGAATCGTAAGCAGTACTCGTTTAGACGTAATTATCAGTTTAAAATCATTAATTTTCGTTAACAAATTTCTTCATTCGGTCGCCGCGCTGGCCTAGGCCCGCGATAAAAGCTATGCCATAGCTTAAAAATACAATACTTCCGTAAATATTTATTAGTTGAGAGAAAACGGATCTATACCGCGCGGAAATAAACGACAGTTCTTTGCCGAAAACTTTGCCGAAAATGTAACTTTGCCGGGAGAACTCATCGTCCAAGTCCACGCGGCAAGGACTCATCCCCACAAACCAAAAAATGTTAAATGACCGCAAAAGTTGTAGAGTTAACCGCAAGCATATAAATCATACTTAAACAACATAAATTCAAAATAAGTAAATGGGAATAAGGTAAATTATATTTCTACATACATATTACAAATCAATAGTTACTGGCAGTTGTCGCTGCTGGGCGGTTCGTACTGCCGATTTGAAGCTAATTTTGTTTCTACTGAAAATGTCAAGCCCTGTGAATTTATCATTATACGTACGTGGCAATCGGTTAAGCATTGAATTGTGCGTGTAGTTAGAAAGTCGTCTCGGGGGCTCGAATAACTGTATAGATCGGGTTTTACGTTGCGGCACCTTCAGAGCGATGCGCGAAACTATGTATGGGCTATCCATCGTCCTGTTGACGATGTCATGTAGCGCAGTTTCTACTTTGAATTTCAATTCAATGTTTTTTTGTATTAAAAACAATTTAAACAATTATGATTTAATGAATACTTGTTTGGGGGCCCGGGGAGGGGGGCGGGCATAAACGGCGTGGGCCCATAGGTCAGGGCCTACTTGGCCTTATGGCTAATCCGGCACTGGTTAACAACCGAGAATCCATTTTCAGTTATTTTATAATTGACAATAGTATTACAAAAAAATCGGTTGTCACTCCAAGACATTCCCGGCATGCAGACACCCCCCCCCACGCCACGTCCCCCTACCCGACCGCCCCCCCCCCCTCGATAGTGATTGTGTTCAATTAGTGTAGTATACTTAAGTATTTCAGTGGTATTGAAATGGCTATTTTCCTATATGATGTAATATGTTCTTAAATACGGCGGTATTTTTAAAGCAATTGCTTCTCTTGTATAAGAGATATTTGAACCAATATTTCACAGTGTGGTATCGGCCCTACGACGCATCTGCGTACCTACCGAATTTCAAGTCTAAGTCCAAAATTTCGAGATTGAAGTATGACTAGCGCGCCCTCTAGTGGACCGATTTCAATTACAATCTTTTCAACTCTTGCCATTACTAAATTATGACGATATGCCGAATTTCAGCTCAATCGGGTGAAGAATTTAGGCGCTGTCGTGGACTAAAACGCTACACAGATGGCTTGTTGGACACACATCGCGTTGTGAAATTTTGGTTGGTAAATCACGTATACAAGCAACAAAACTAATATTTAAATACCGCCATATTTAAGAAAATACTACGTCATTCTTGGATAAAACCATTCTAATACCGAAGGGGGCGGGAGGAGGGGAAATGAGGGAGAGAAGGGGGTTTTGGCGGGGTCTTGTCTACTATATATATATATATATATATATATATATATATATATATATATATATATATATATATATATATATATATATATATATATATATATATATATATATATATATATATATATATATATATATATATATATATATATATATATATATATATATATATATATATATATATATATATATATATATATATATATATATATATATATATATATAAATATATATATATATATATAGTTATATTTGATAAGGTTTGTAAAGAAATCCGTTTATAGGATGATGTTTTTATTAAAAATACGTGTGGCACTCGGGGACTGCCGCGGTAAAGCTATTGCATAGCATTTTTAACAACTTATGCAATTATAATTATTTATTTATTTTATTTTTATCGGAAAACGGAAATTATTCCGAATCATTTGCGGCTGCGGAAGCAAATGATTCGGAATAATTTAAAAGTCTTCCGATAGAGCGCCGCGCACGATTTTTTTATTCGATAAAGCAAAAAAAACGGATTATTCGAAAAAAATCGTAGATAAAAAGATAGATAATTAAATTATCTTTAAAGTGGTGCAGGTTTCATAATAATACGCCAGATAGTATTTGCGTAGTAGTCGTTTTTGTGTTCGGTTAGACCTAATTTCACAAATTAATTACACTATGTAATATAAACAAAATCTAAAATAGTCAAAGCTAAGAATATTAGGAAAATGTTCTTGTTTAACATATATTTTTTTCGAATCGTAAGCAGTACTCGTTTAGACGTAATTATCAGTTTAAAATCATTAATTTTCGTTAAGAAATTTCTTCATTCGCTCGCCGCGCTGGCAGGCCCGCGATAAAAGCTATGCAATAGCTTAAAAATAAAATTAGTAAAAGCTATAGAAATATTTGATAGTTTTGTCTATATATTCTTTTTAGAATTGATCAATAAGATGATTATAAAGTAAATAATTATAAAAGCCACTTACATCGTGACGAAGGATTCCCTTGATCCGGATTCGGGAATGCTTTAGGTGTTAACGAGAATGATGAATGCCTCTCACTTGCGGAAAGAGGAGTAGGTTTAAGTTGGGCCCATTTTTCAACTAGTAAACGCTCACCCTTCATCCAATTATCTCAAAAATTAAGCTACAATCCTTCTTTATACGTAAACTCACTCAATTTCCTATTATTTCAGGGGAAATAACAAGACAAGACGAGCTACTTGACAGATGGAAGAATTTAAAATTTCGAATTTCGTTTTTTTATTTTCTAAAGGTGCGATATAAAGAAGCTGCGATCAATATTCAGCTGAAAACTTAAAACTAAAAGCGTGACATGCCCTCATATCAATGAAAGGAAGCAGTCAGCTCTTTCCTATTAGTTGGAAAGATTACCTTTAACCTAAATGGATTATTTACAATGAACGAAACATAAAATATGTAAAAATTCAATATTTTGAAATATTTGATAGTTTTGTGTATATATTCTTTTTAGAATTGATCAATAAGATGATTATAAAGTAAATAATTATAAAAGCCACTTACATCGTGACGAAGGATTCCCTTGATCGGATTCGGGAATGCTTTAGGTATATATATATATATATATATATATATATATATATATATATATATATATATATATATATATATATATATATATATATATATATATATATATATATATATATATATATATATATATATATATATATATATATATATATATATATATATATATATATATATATATATATATATATATATATATATATATATATATATATATATATATATATATATATATATATATATATATATATATATATATATATATATATATATATATATGTATATATATATGTATATATATATATATATATATATATATATAAATTATTTTCAATAATATATAAAATTAGATTCATGAAAAGTTACTTATCTGGGGTCCTGGTGGACCAGAAACACTTTAACGAAAGTTAATGTCCTCTTTATATACTTTGGGCAGCAGCACCTGTTTCCGCAATTGATAACTTAGTGATATTCGTAGTTATTGCAGCCGAATTAATGTGTGCCCTTGGATGTAATAGTATGGAGGATGGTTTCTGTAACAGAAATGGATGTTAGTAACTGATTTTCGAAGAAATTTCTTTGACTGAGAATATTTCGACACTAGTCGTATTCATCTCGATGACATTTCTCTCGAGATGACATTTCTCTCTGACATTATTTCTCTGACATTATTTCTCTGACGTCGTGTTGTCGGGCCATGTGGCCCGACAACACGACGAACGGTGGAGCAAGCGCGTTTTGGAGTGGAGACCCCGGCTAGGCAGAAGAAGTGTGGGCAGACCACCGGCCCGATGGTCAGATGACAACAAGGAGATAGCTGGACCAGTCTGGATGAGGGAAACGGACAACCGATCCGGGTGGAGAGTGATTGGAGAGGCGTATGCCCAACGGTGGGCGAATACGCGCTGATGAAGAAGAAGAAGAAGATATATATATATATATATATATATATATATATATATATATATATATATATATATATATATATATATATATATATATATATATATATATATATATATATATATATATATATATATATATATATATATATATATATATATATATATATATATATATATATATATATATATATATATATATATATATATATATATATATATATATATATATATATATATATATATATATATATATATATATATATATATATATATATATATATATATATATATATATATATATATATATATATATATATATATATATATATATATATATATATATATATTATATATATATATATATATATATATATATATATATATATATATATATATATATATATATATATATATATATATATATATATATATATATATATATATATATATATATATATATATATATATATATATATATATATATATATATATATATATATATATATATATATATATATATATATATATATATATATATATATATATATATATATATATATATATATATATATATATATATATATATATATATATATATGCATAAAGTGTGTCTACTTAATTAGTAGTCAAGGAAGTATTTTATCGGCTTCTAATATTCAACCATCTGGGTCAACAAGATTTTGTGAATATTTCTAGATTAGCGATGTTATAGCGAGTATAAAAGACGTAGGGCCGTGAAAATCGGCAAGCGTGTGAAAAAATGAAGTATCAAAATATGTTAAGGCATGTGTTGCTAGCAGCGGCGTTCTTATCTACAGCCAGAGGACAAAAATCCAATTTATCCGATTGTATGTATAACACTTACCTCACCTCCTTACTCGTTACTTGGTTGGTTTAAACGTTGCGAGCTAGCGTGCGAGTCAGCCTGCCGAGTAGCTGCAGTGTAGTAACTCTCACCATATAGACGTATCTTACGAGTTACTCGCACCATTAATCGCCCAATTCGTGTGTGCATTTATATAGTCCATGTCCACAAATACAAAATAATAAAACCAAACACATAAAGTTCATAGGAAAAGTAGCAATACTTTGAGGTAAGTATTCCTAGGAAAAATACCGATAATTTATTTATTTAATTATCCTATTTTTTACAGTTACATAAAATAGATTGCGTTAATTTTTTTACACAATAAAAAAATGCATATGATAAAAATCGCGAAAGGGCGTTACTTGTCAGGATTACATCACCCCACTAGATAGATATACGCCTGTGTTGGGGTGATTTTTATTTTATTTTATTTTATAGCGATTTTACAGATAGTAAATATATGATACTAGTATTTTAAAAACATATTCAAACGAAACAAATTTACTATCCTATGAATAGTTTGCAATGCTTGCATTACAAATTAACAGAAATAACATGAACACGTTGATAGTAGAAAAAAAATATAATAAGCTAATACTAATATAAGGGTATGAAAAGTAATAATTAAATAAGTTGTTAATAAGGTTATTTGGTTAGAGCAAAATTGAAGTATGAGTAATTGGATAATAATATTTATTATACATAATGATATAATACAATAGTATGTTATAATATAATAATCATATAATACAGTACATTAGGATGGCAGTTAGTGAAATCTTAAGAATAGGAGATAGGCTAGGTATGATCGAGTCTTTTATTAAATTAATGGAATCATAAAATATATCTAATCCTTTGCACGATTTATCAAAGACGCGACACATTCTGGTAAGAGGTCTATTCGACCCGATGTTGTGATGGATACAAAGTTCTGTGGTATTTGCTGAGCCTGTACGCCTTGCCTGCTGTCCTTCTTCCGTCTCATAAAAAACAATACGTAATATAATTTAGCATAATATGATATAAATAGTATAATATAACATAACATAATATAATATAATATAATATCATATATTATAATATATAAAATAATGTATCATATTTATATATAATACAGTATTACATAATAAATTTGTGTCGATACTTTTACGAGTGCGATACTTTTTTTTACGATACTACTCATGAGTACAGTATCGATACTTTCTATTCGATAGGGATCCCTACTCCTGACAGCAGCTCGGACATGGCAGTAGCTCGCACACCAATCGCGTCGTTCGGACGCGTTCGGCAGTAGCTCGCCAGTATTTTTTGTGTGGCCAGTATTTATTGTGTGCTGCGCCGACGCGCGTTTATCGAATTCAAAATGTCTGCGGATATATGGTCTTCTGGAAATAATATTACTTTCATGAAGCTCTGCAGAGAACAAAAAAAACTGTGAAATTGTTTTTATAAAAATTACAAAAATGAAGATATGAGAAAAGAAGGGTTTTTATGGGCATTTTCCGAGTCATAGCTTAATTTCATTTTCATAGACCTTATTACAGTTTTTTTTAATCAAAGCACGTTGACTCGACATCGCGACAACTCGCATGAGACTGGACAGCTATTCGAATCATGTGGACAGCACAGGCAAGCCCTGCTACTGGCATGCGAGTACACAATGCGAGCAGCTGCCTGTCAGGTCAGCAGCTTGCAACGTGTAAACCAGCCATACTAGCATTCTAATCAATGCCACTAAGTAGGGGAGACTGTTGACTATTATAATTTAGGACTTTTGTTTAGTTATTACCAAAAAATATATTTTTAAGCTATTGCATAGCTTTTATCGCGGGCCTAGACCAGCGCGGCGACCGAATGAAGAAATTTATTAACGAAAATTAAAGATTTTAAACTGATAATTACGTCTAAACGAGTACTGCTTACGATACGAAAAAAATTGTTGTTAAAGAAGAACATTTTCCTAATATTCTTAGCTTTGAATATTTTAGATTTTGTTTATATTACATAGTGTAATTAATTTGTGAAATTAGGTCTAACCGAACACAAAAACGACTACTACGCAAATACTATCTGGCGTATTATTATGAAACCTGCACCATTTTAAAGATAATTTAATTATCTATCTTTTTATTTACGATTTTTTTTGAATAATCCGTTTTTTTGCTTTATCGAATGAAAAATTCATGCGCGGCGCTCTATCGGAAGACGTTTAAATTATTCCGAATCATTTGCTTTCGCAGCCGCAAATGATTCGGAATAATTTCAACGTTTTCCGATAGAGCGCAGTTATCTGATATCAGAAAACATAAAATAAATAAATAATTATAATTGCATAAGTTGTTAAAAATGCTATGCAATAGCTTTACCGCGGCAGTCCCCGAGTGCCACACGTATTTTTTTATCCTATTTTACTTTACCAGCGCACCAATCGACCAGGAGGAAACGCATTATGAAGGCGCTAAAAAAACGAAATTAAGATGGAAATGTCCATTTTAAGCATTTTAATTAAAACTTGTTTTTAAAAATGTGTTTTTACTATTAACTTATTATTTTGCGGCATGCGAAACACAAAACTAGTGGTTAACACTGAATGTAACATAAAATGGAACAACGCACGGAAATTCCTACTTTTAAACCGGTATTAAAATCCCACTGCTATAAAAATTAAATTGAATTAAATTAATTAAATAAGTAGAATTAATAGAAGTAGAAATTAATTAAATAAGAAGTAAAGTAAATTAAATAGGTAGGTAGACAATCTCCGGGTGTGATTGCTTATGTCTTGTTGTGGCGGAATCAGACTCGTTAGAGTATCGAATAAATAGAAATTACGTGTGGCACTCGGGGACTGCCGCGGTAAAGCTATTGCATAGTATTTTTAACAACTTATGCAACTATAATTATTTATTTATTTTATTTTTTCTGATATCAGATAACTGCGCTCTATCGGAAAACGTTGAAATTATTCCGAATTATTTTCGGCTGCGAAAGCAAATGATTCGGAATAATTTAAACGTCTTCCGATAGAGCGTCGCGCACGAATTTTTTATTCGAAAAAGCAAAGAAAACGGATTATTCGAAAAAAATCGTAGATAAAAATATAGATAATTAAATTATCTTTAAAATGGTGCAGGTTTCATAATAATACGCCAGATAGTATTTGCGTAGTAGTCGTTTTTGTGTTCGGTTAGACCTAATTTCACAAATTAATTACACTATGTAATATAAACAAAATCTGAAATATTCAAAGCTAAGAATATTAGGAAAATGTTCTTGTTTAACATATATTTTTTTCGAATCTTAAGTAGTACTCGTTTAGACGTAATTATCAGTTTAAAATCATTAATTTTCGTTAAGAAATTTCTTCATTCGGTCCCCGCGCTGGCCTAGGCCCGCGATAAAAGCTATGCAATAGCATAAAAAAGTGTTTCGGACATGAAATTATTATTTCTTAATATGTCGTTGATTATTTAATTCTTTTTTTTTAAATTGCAGGTGGAGTTAGGCAAGATGTTGACTGTACCGACATCTGTACCAGCACCACCATCATCTTCTATTCCGGAAGTACCGAGACTTCATATGAATTAAGCGCTGCGGGAGCAAGGGATTTACTTGACAATTCTGAATTCTCCACATCCAGACAAACTATCATATTCCAACACGGTTATACCAGGTATGTATGTGAAGATATTTTCTGAACTTAGTCCTCCAAGCGCGACACCCAGTGTTTCACGAATTTCCGGAAAGTTACATTTCGCGGAAAGCAACAGATAGGAGACTGGCTGTCACAGAATATTCATTCTGGACAGATTGTAACCTGCGTGCGACTGCAATGTATTTATAATGACATATGGCCTAATGTTTGCGATATGGTACGGTCATGTTTGCCGAATGAACGATAATCGCTAACCACGTAAACTTCTTTTGCGAGACCGCCCGACAGAATGGAGAATTCAGCGTTCGGCACCAAAGAAAACCTGACTAAAGAACATCAAAGACGACCTTAACCCGTTGAGTATGATACGACCAAATCTGGTTCTGAAACAATTATCCGTTGAGTATGATACGACCAGATCTGGTTCCGCGTTTTTTTCACTTCTTTGACGTTCTCATATTTATTCATAATTATCTAATTGTTTTACAAAATGATATTTCAATATTCTATATTCGAAATTTCAATGCAATCATTGTGCAGTTGTTCTTTTTATGATTGGTGTAGTAGTTTCGTAGTTATAGTACTCGATGTCGCCGAAAATCCTGCAAAAGAGACAGATGGTCGATATCCTGAACGTCAGGCAATGAACTGTATTTAAAAATTAAGGTGTGGTGGGCGCTGAACAGCCACAGTGGAAATAGATCAAGGATTAAGAAAAGGAGTACCTCAAAAAACCGCTTCCTTCCTAATCTTCTATGGCTGCCTCGCTGATGGGTAGCTACCCAGACGCTGGTGCTGATCCCGATGACAAACTCCCTAAATGCACGGCACTTCCGAAGTTACTTTTGGTGATTTTTTCTATCTCGGATAGACGGGACTTCACGACGTGCGATACGATCCGCAGCGCGTAAATTTTATCACTGAATCGTCAACCGCGCAGATGGTCCGAGCGATGACTTTTCGTAGGTACATATTTTATAACAGCGTAGGAATAAAATATATCGGAAAACATTTATTTAGGATTAGGGAGGAATAAGACAAGGATACACCAGGCGTGTCCATGCCCCCCGACAAAATGACTTGGTTATTTTCCTACTCCCCTGTTAAAGGTAATTCAAAAAGAGAGAACAATAATTATTTAAATTTACTATTAGAAATAGTAACCAAATATTTCAAAAGAGTTCAAGCACAGATCTAAACTACATTGAAAATATTGTTAGTTTTAGTGAAATAGATAACAGATAGTATAACAAAAAACGTTTTATTATATCATTTCTTTTTTACAGGCTTATAGGTAATTAAATTAATTTAGTAGAAGGTTTTTTTATTTTTTATGTTATTAATTTACGTCTAATTACAAGGCAGGGGAAATAGCTTAACGACCGGGCGTTTAAGCGTGCCGTTTGATGTGCGCAAGGTCACTACTCTGACAATATTGTCAGGTCCAGGGTGAGTTTGTAAGACTCGTCCCATGGCCCAATTCTGACTTGGAGTAGTATCCGAATGGATTAAAACCAGATCTCCAATTTTAAGATTTCGGTCACCCTTCAGCCATTTAGATTTCTGTTGCAATGTGTGCAAATATTCATTTTTGAAGCGACGCCAAAAATGTTGAGAAGTCGCTTTCACCAGTTGCCAGCGGTTTAAACGGTTTAACGGAATATCATCGAAAATGCGTTCTGGAGCCGAGATTAAACTACTGCCGATTAAAAAATGAGCAGGACTTAGGGCGTCAAACTCGTTTGCGTCGTTAGATAAAGCACATAATGGGCGCGAATTTAAAATTGCTTCAATTCTGCATAATAAAGATGACATTTCCTCAAATGTCATATGTTGATCCCCCAAAGCGCGTTTGAGATGGTATTTCACGGATTTTATACCGCTCTCTACCAGTCCATTGAAGTGTGAACCTAATGGTGGATTAAATTTCCACTCAATTTTTCGAATTGCACAACTTCCTATTAGTTCGTCTCGATTCGCAAGGAGAAAGGCCCTAACTTCGTTTAGATATTTGTTGCTGGCCACAAAATTACCGCCGTTATCCGAAATTATAGTCTCACATAAACCCCGACGCGATACGAAACGATCAAGTGCCGCTATAAAGCACTCAGAAGACAGTGAAGAAAGCAACTCCAAATGGACGGCTTTGCTTGAAAAACATACGAATAGACATATGTATGCCTTAGAGAGTTTAGCATTTCTTCGAAGACTCTCTTTAATGTAAAACGGTCCACCTAGATCCACGGAAACCGTACGGAACACTCTGTACATTCCCAATCGTCTTGGTGGTAACTGCGCCATCTCTGGTTGCAACGAGGATGGCTTGTGTTTGAAGCAAACTACACATTTACATAGCCGGGAACGGATAACTCTACGTGCGGATAATATCCAATAATTTTGACTGAGAATACTTTGTAACGTACGTGGGCCTACATGTAAGAAGTGTCTTATGAACATAATCTACCAATATATTTGTAAAATGGCACTTGTTAGGTAAAAGTTTTGGATGACGCATCCCATATGGTAAATCAGCATATTTAATTCTACCACCGACTCTCAGAATCCCTAAGTTGTCAATGAATGGCGATAATCTGCAAAGGCTGCGATCTTTAAGACAACCTTGAGCAACTTGTTTCAACACGTCAGGAAAGTGAAGGTATTGAATAGTTTTAATTAAAGTTTCTTCGGCAGTGTTCAGTTCATTAACCGAAAGTATGCCACTGATACGATCATGGCGTTTCAGCCGCGCATTCGTTGTAAAACGTTTACACCATGCGACCGTTCGGATTAATTTACTGAAAGAAGAGTAATAATTAATTACATGATCTTCGAAGTTATCATGTTTTTCGTCAGCGCTTGTTACAAGATTTTCTGTGGCGGCTGTGGATTTTAGTTCTGGCAAAACGTTATCAGGTACCGATTGCGTATTTACGCTTAGCGCCGATATTGGCCAACACGATCTTGGTTGCTGAAGCCACTCTGGTCCTGAAAACCAGGTTTTTAATTCAACAAATTGAACCGGAAGTGCACCACGGGAGCATATGTCGGCTATATTATTTTCGCTTCGGACATGAAACCATGCAGATGGAGGAATTATCTCAGTTATCTGTGATACGCGATTAGCGACATACGTTTTTAGTTTATACGGTGGCGTTTGTAGCCAGTATAATATCGATTTTGAATCTGAAAACGCATCCATTTGCGTAATGTTGATATTTTGTTGTTGCAAAGTATCTCTGACGCGATTAAATAAACGAGATAGCAACCAACAACCCATTAATTCCATTCTCGGAATGGATATGGTCTGACTTGGTGCCACTTTAGACTTTGCCGCGAGGATATTAGTTTTCACTTGTTTCTGATTATTTTCGCTTCTGACGAAAATAACGCACCCATATCCAAGTTCGCTGCCATCACAAAATCCGATTAATTGACAAATCGTATAATTTTTAATTAATAAATGACGCTCGATTTTCAAGTCAGATAATAGCGGCAATTGTTTTAAATATACCAGCCATTTGTCGCAGATATTAGGAGGTAATGGTTGATCCCAATCTATGGACAATCTCCAAAGTTGCTGTAACATACATTTTGCATAAAATACACAGGGTGAAATCAGACCGATAGGGTCGTAAATGCTAGCTATAATTCTCAAAACTGAGCGCTTTGTAGTCTGCTTGTCGACCGGTGAGGTAAAAAATGAAAAATGATCGAATTGGGGTGACCACTGGAGACCGAGTATTTTAGTTGCCAAGTTTCCATCGTCACTGAATTGAACAAGTTTTTCACAGTGATCTGATGGAATGTTGGATAAGAAAGCGTCTGAATTACTTGTCCATTTGCGTAACTCGAAACCTCCAAGTTTTAATAATGAGATTAGCTCAAGTTGAATTCGACTGGCTTCTTCCACAGAGTCGACAGACCAAAGAATGTCGTCGACGTAGATGCCATGGTTTAATATAAATGCCGCTTTAGGATATAGTGACCCATCATCGATTGATAACTGCTGCAATGTGCGAATTGAAAGGTAAGGTGCGCTAGAAACGCCGTAGGTTACCGTATCTAGCATATATTTCTTCACGGGTTCTTCGGGAGAGTTTCTCCACAAGATACATTGATATAATCGGTGTTCAGGTTTAATTAAAATTTGTCTATACATCTTCGCTATATCTGCGGAAAAACATATTGCATTCAAACGGAAATTAATTAATACATCGAATATATCTTTTTGTAACTTCGGTCCCACAAATAATTTTTTTTTTTTTTTAATTTAATAACCATTTTTTACAATACAGCGTAGTATAAAATCCAGCCAAGCCTAAGGCTTACCTGCTGGAGATTATGATAGGGTGACTTTCAGTGCAACTTTAGTGGCCATTTTGACCATTTAATAATATATCTGCTGCATTATCTGCTATATTGATAAGGATTAGTCGGCACAGAAAGCCACCCCCTTGATAATATTTACATAAAAAAATAACGTACTTGATTCAGAATCGTATCAGGAGAACAATCATAATTGATTCAGTGACATATTATTATTCGCCTTTGAACTAGCATCGAAAACTACTCTCGTTTTGGTAGTGCTGCTTTGCGGTTTAATAATGCAATGATGTGGAATATAATATTTAGGAACGACATTCGCATCCTTAATTTCAGTCATATGATTAAGCTGCTCATACTCGCGTAGAAAATCGCCGTATGCAGAAGAAAGTTCTCTCGATCGGGATAAGCGTTTTTCTAAAGAATAGAGGCGGGAAAGAGCTATGTCGTAGGTTTCTCCTAATTCGAATGAATCGGATTTAAACGGTAACGGCACGGTGTATCGGCCGCTCGAATCTCTCTCTACATTATTTTTATAAATTTCCTCGCATAATACGTCATCAGGATTTTTTTGAGTTTCACACGGTGAACAGTTCTCAATTTCCCAAAATTTCCTGAGCGTGCTGTCAAGAGATAGTTCGGCTGAAGCATAAAAACTCGATACACACGGTGTAGGTTTTAAGGATGCCTCTAATTTTCCAGTAATTATATAACCGAATATACTTCCCATGGCAGCCGGAATCTCAGGACGTATAATGATATTATTTCCGACATAGATTTGTGGCAAAATATCAGCTCCTAACAGGATATCGATTCCTGCGGGTTTGTAAAATGCTCGATCAGCTAATTTTAAATGTTGGTACTCCCGAATAAAATTTTGAGGAAAATCGATTGCTGGCATATCGGATGTAATTTTTGACAGAATTACAGTGCTCAAATTTAATAATGGATCAGCTGTATGCACAGGTTTGATAACGCAGTTCGCTATTCCAAAGTTTTGCACAGGTTCACCTCCTAAACCGTTAATAGAAAATGGGCATTTGGACCTCGTTAATCCGAGCCGCTGTATGCATTTATTTGAAATGAACGAGGTCATTGCACCGAGGTCTGCTAAAGCTCGACATTCCTGAAATTCTCCAGAACCGTCTTGAACGTGTATAATTGCTGTTCCTAGGAGGACAGTTTGCAAATTGCCTCGAACCGAGTTTGAATAGCATGCGCTCTTTTGAACAACGGTAGATGTTGCAGATTCTCCCATCAATTGTCCACCCTCTTTATGTAGAAGATAATGGTGTCGCTTGGCACAAATACCACATGAAATCTTCGATGTACAATCGCTGACAGAGTGCTTACTCTTCAGGCAATTTTCGCACAATTTCAGCGAACGCACTTTTTCGAGACGCATAGAAAGACTCCATTCACGGAATGTTTCGCACCTATAGATTGAATGCGCTTGAGCGCATATTATGCAGGAAAATTTAATTTTTTCAGCACGGCTGGATTGTGAAGTCAATCCTATTTTTTTGTGGAAACCTTTTGTCATAGTACCACTATGTACAGGGTTATTAAAACGCGAGTCCGATTTTGCCGCGATCGGAGTTATATTATTCGGCGAATTTGTAGAGCGTTCTAGTATTTTGATTTCATTCGCTACAAATTCCAGTAAACTGTCAAAATTTGGCAATTGACGTTGATTGCATGATTGCTCAAATCTTTTCCGAGTTTGAATATCTAAAGCGCGGATAGCTACGTGGCAAAATACAAAACTACATAAATTTTCTATCTTTAAATTCAGTAAGGCTCTATAGGAATTTTGAAATACTTCTAGGTAAGCATTTAAATCGGATATCGAATCTTTATGCAAAGCACTGAAATTTAACATTTTGTTTAGGTATTTAGCCGCCAAATTCCGTTTATCTTGATATTTCTTTAATAAACTCTGCCAAATAATGCCATAATTATCAGCGGTTATAGGAAGACTTTTTACTAAAACGTTAGCAGTTCCCGAAGTGGCGCTTAACAAATAATGATACTTATCAATATTGTTAATATGTTCGTTGTCGTGAACTAACGACGTAAATGATTCGTAAAAGGTTGTCCAATTTTCTATATCCCCGTCAAAATTAAACAAATTTATTTTTGGCAATCGCGGACGCACAATTTGATCTGAGTATAGAGATGAAGATTGGTGTTTTTGCACAACCGGCTGCAAAAACTGTTTTGCTACAGATTTTATAGTGTAGTAAAGTTGGTCGAAAGTTTCGGATTCCTTATTTGAAATTACGAATTCCATATTTAAGGATAACTGAACGTCAGTTATATCCTGTAACACATTTTCAAATTCTTCCCGAGTTTTTTCAAGGTCACAAAGTCGCAATTCAAACGTATTCCGTTTAACCATATCATGCGAAATTTCCTTAGATAAATCGTATAATACTTGAATTCTACGGAATAATTTCTCCTTTTTCGCGATTAGAATTCGAAGTGACTTATTTAATTTCTCTTCTGACATATTGACGGTAAATCGTTGCTATGCGCGGATAAAATTACTTGTAGGTAGACTGATTGATTCTGTGCTTGAAATGATTTGAATATTTTTATATGATTTTAATATATCCGGCTCGAAGGACCAAAAATGGTCGATATCCTGAACGTCAGGCAATGAACTGTATTTAAAAATTAAGGTGTGGTGGGCGCTGAACAGCCACAGTGGAAATAGATCAAGGATTAAGAAAAGGAGTACCTCAAAAAACCGCTTCCTTCCTAATCTTCTATGGCTGCCTCGCTGATGGGTAGCTACCCAGACGCTGGTGCTGATCCCGATGACAAACTCCCTAAATGCACGGCACTTCCGAAGTTACTTTTTGGTGATTTTTTCTATCTCGGATAGACGGGACTTCACGACGTGCGATACGATCCGCAGCGCGTAAATTTTATCACTGAATCGTCAACCGCGCAGATGGTCCGAGCGATGACTTTTCGTAGGTACATATTTTATAACAGCGTAGGAATAAAATATATCGGAAAACATTTATTTAGGATTAGGGAGGAATAAGACAAGGATACACCAGGCGTGTCCAACAGATGCATCCATGAAAATACCCATTTACTCCAAGGGTTAAGAATCAACGATAATCGGCTATCGATGCTCGAGACGTAGCCAAGAATCGTTAAGAATGGAAGCGAATCGTGAATGGAGTTAGAGATCCAGCGGCACCGACAGCAGCGTATTGGCTGCGAGGGCGACCCCCTCCCCAATCGCCGTGTACGAAATAAATATTAATAATAATAATATGGTCTAATGTACTGGGGAATGGCAGCAAATTCGATGAAAATTCATATCCCTCATAAAAGAGCAGTGCGCAGTCTATTCATAGCTTCTCCAAGAACTTCGTGGAAGCCGTTTTTCATCGAATCGCGAATCATGACGATGCTCCCGTGCTACATCCACCAAAATATTATGTTCACTCGAAAACTTATATCGGAGGTCCCGGAAAATAGTGATTTCCATCAACACAATACTAGAAATAAATCTGTCCCACACCTTAATCGATCCTAGCTTAGCGAGGTGCACAACAGTTTCCTTCACCAAAGCGTCTGTTTTTATAATAAGGTCCTTAGATCTGACTATGAATTTAAGTTTTTATTATACGATTATCTATTAGAGCTCCGGCGCACTAGCAGCCAAGAAATCCTGGCTGCGGCAGCCAATAAAACGCGCAATTGTGCATGGCAGCCAGACTGGCTGCCGCAGCCAGAGTGCGACAAAGCGAATGTATGTGGCTGCCCTCAAATACCGCGCACTTGTCGGCGCAGCCAGTCTTTTAACAAGCTTTTTTTACCTTGTTTGTCAGTATGTTTGCTTAGGTCAAATCGTGCAAGCAGAATTAGAACCACTTCCTCTTATCCAATAAAGTTGAAATTTTACATGTCCGTTCAGTTCCGATGACAATGCATTTTTATGGTGAGCATCACCTGTTTCTGCATCCAGGATTGACTCCCGGCGTGGGGACTCCTTAACGGTTAACAGAAGAGACACGAAATTTTGTATACGCATTTAATTATGATAGCCCGTTATAAGTTTCATCATGATATGGCTGCTGATCCCAGGGTTGGTTCCCGACGAGGGAACTCCTTAACGGTCAATAGCACAGTCGCGAAATTTTATATACGCATTCAATTATGATAGCTCGTTCTAAATTTCACCATGACGTGGCTGCTGTGCCCAGGGCTGGCTCCCGACAAGGGGTCTCCTCAACGGTCAACAGCATAGACACAAAATTTCTTATACGCATTATGGTCTTTCACTCCGTTCCAGTCAGGATAGTAAAATTGCGATTCCAACTCATAATTTTTCTTTTTTTACTTATTCCTTCACCGTTCATGCAGCTAGACTATGGAACCAGCTCCCGCCAGACATCAGAAACGCACAAACGGTTTCTACCTTTCAAGTGTCTCTGAAAAAGCATTTTATGTCCCTAAATTCCTAGTTATCCTAGGTCTCATCCCATCCTCCCCTATCCTTCGCTCCTTGCGAATTATTCTAAATCCTAATTTTATTTCAAAAATGGCATTTTTGTTACTTGATTAATTCTTGTTATGTAATAAGTTTTTCTTCTTTTTTTGTTAATTTTTAATTTATCTCTTGGCACCTAAATTTTTGTACTTCCACGAAGGTTGGCTGTAGGATATTGTATTTTAGGCAATAAGTCCGCCTTTTGTATGTTTTTGTTTAATGTGCAATAAAGAATCTCTATCTATCTATCTATCTATAATTATGATAGCCCGTTATAAGTTTTACCATGACATGGATGCTGCGCGCAGGGTTGGCTCCCGACAAGGAGACTCTTCAACGGCCAACAGCACAGACACGAAATTTCGTATACGCATTCAATTATGAAAGCCCGTTCTGAGTTTCAACGCGACAGGGTTGCTGCATCCAGGGTTGGCTTTCAAAGAGGGGTTTCCTAAACGGTCGACAGCAGAGAAACGAAATTTTGTATACGCATTCAATTATGACAGCTCGTTTTAAGTTACACTATGACATGGCTGCTGCACCCAGGCTTGGCTCGGGACAGAGCATTTTAATAAAAGCTTGTTTTTAAAAATGTGTTTTTACTATTAATTTATTTATCATAGGCGGCGCCTCGTATGACTCACGGTCACAACTAGCTGCGTCGGCTGGCTGCTTGAACTGGCTGCTCAATATTTTGGCTGCCGCAGCCTGGCTGCGGCGTAGTGCGCGGACGCTCTTATCATGACTATTACATTATTACTAGGATACTTATGGTCATAGATGGTGTCCTATTGATTTAATCAGCAATTTTCGTTATTACATTTTTTCTAATTATTAATGACTAGCTGCGCCCCGCGTTTTCACCCGCGTGGTGATGGAAAATTGTGATAATGATGATAGAAAACTATATGTCTTTATAAATTATAGCCTATGTGTTATTCTGATGTGTAAGCTATATTATTGCAAAGTTTCATCAACATCCATTCAGTAGTTTTTGCGTGAAAGAGTAACAAACATCCATACATACATTCTTACAAACTTTCGCGTTTATAATAGTAGTAGGATTCTCATACTAATTATAAATTACTATTATAATTTATCTAGTCACACCTATCATGACAATTAGTTTCCCAATACGTATAACTCAATGGTTTCCCACAATTATTTACATTACTAAAAATATTACACGCAATGACGCATCTAATTGTAGGAATGTCTACCTACTGTAGAAGAATGAATTGCATTGTATTGTATATGGCGAAAAGTTTCCACAATATCCATGCAATTGACTTCTTTTGTAACCATAAAACTATCCAAACTAATAGGTGAATATCATGATAACCTTGAAAAGATCACACAGGATAACACAATAAGCCGTACGTGGGATATTAATTGCAGGGTATCTTATCCCCCAAATGGGTGTACTCACTTGCCGCAAGGACATAAATAAGTTTTTAAATTCATTTACAGTTCGAGAATATTTCAGGAAAGAATGGCCAAATAGTTGACCAAGATGGCCAAAGATAGCCAAATATTTGACCTTGCTAGGGAAAGATATTGAAGAACCTCAAATCCTGATGACAGGGTTCATGGTGAATTGTCCTTTTATGATCATCGTTTGGATTTTATTCGGGGGAGAGGAAAGTTTATCTTGTCTTTCCCATTAACAGATGAGATCCAGCGAAACAGCTGCTTTATTTTCCAGAACCGATCTGATGCTACCGCCCTCCTAATAATCGTCGTCGAATAAGATATTCTACAGAAGTGGGCCTGAAATCGAACCTAATTTACTACGTCCTTTTTTAGGTCTCCAACTGACGAAGGATCTCTCGCCATCAAAAATGCCTTCATAGCGATGACTACAGCAGTCAATTACCTGGCTGTCAACGCCGCAGACTGCTTCGCCGGCAGTCTAGTGAACACCGCGCAGTACCAAGCGGCTGCCAAGAAAAGCCCCTGCATCGGACGTCTAACAGCCGACTTTCTCCAGATCTTGTGGGCGGAGGGTCTTGCTTCCGACAACATATATGTCATCGGGCACAGCCTCGGCGGACCGACGATGAGTTCCGCGGCCAAGTTTTACACGGAGGATACAAATGAAAAGATCCACAGGTGAAGTTTTTAGTAGAAACCGTTTAGTCACTAGTAGTCAGTAATTTCTACGCGGTCGAAACTTTTATGGGGGTTTTTTAGACTAGTTTAGATGTGATTCTCCTCTCCTTTAGTACTTTCAGAGCCGCTTAGCAGTCTGTGCTTATTATATAGTCTGTATGTTGTATTTCCTCTTCAGGTGTTCATGCACGCTTTCATACTTCAGATTAAAGTACTGCTGCATACATTCGTTATGCCTTTCGTTCGTTAGTCCTTTGATTCCAGCACCCGTTTTCTCGTCCGTTTTAAACCCATTTGTCAACCAGACGATCGACTTTGGGGGTTCGATGAGGTATTGGTGCCAGTCTTCTCTGGTCGGGATGACCGTGCTGAAGAATAATAGGATATTATTGGCGGAGCAAATAGAAAGATTTGTGGAGCCTATAACACCAGATGGGGCTCATTTTTTTTGTGTGCATGATAGCTCAAGAACACATTGCCCGATTTCCAATTCATTCGCCAACAGGTTTGATTCCTGATTGGGAAGAACCCGGATTTAGGATTCCGTAAATATAATAGAAATGCAAGATGCCTTTAAAAAATACATCTTCTTTGCTTGAATTTAAAAATTCTCTGTCCAATGAGTTTTATTCTTAAATGAATTCTTCTTAACTTATTTTATTCATAAATTATATTAATTTTTAAGCTATTGCATAGCTTTTATCGCGGGCCTAGTAGGCCAGCGCGGCGACCGAATGAAGAAATTTCTTAACGAAAATTAATGATTTTAAACTGATAATTACGTCTAAAGGAGTACTGCTTATGATTCGAAAAAAATATATATTAAACAAGAACATTTTCCTAATATTCATAGATTTGAATATTTTAGATTTTGTTTATATTACATAGTGTAATTAATTTGTGAAATTAGGTCTAACCGAACACAAAAACGACTACTACGCAAATACTATCTGGCGTATTATTATGAAACCTGCACCATTTTAAAGATAATTTAATTATCTATCTTTTTATCTACGATTATTTTTGAATAATCGTTTTTTTTTTTGCTTTATCGAATAAAAAATTCGTGCGCGGCGCTCTATCGGAAGACGTTTAAATTATTCCGAATCATTTGCTACCGCAGCCGCAAATGATTCGGAATAATTTCAACGTTTTCCGATAGATCGCAGTTATCTGATATCACAAGAAATAAAATAAATATAATAAATAAATAATTATAATTGCATACCTAAGTTGTTAAAATGCTATGCAATAGCTTTACCGCGGCAGTCCCCGAGTGCCACACGTATTTTTTTTTAAATATCATACTTTTAAAAAAAAAATACGTGTGGCACTTGGGGACTGCCGCGGTAAAGCTATTGCATAGCATTTTTAACAACTTATGCAATTATAATTATTTATTTATTTTATTTTTTCTGACATCAGATAACTGCGCTCTATCGGAAAACGTTGAAATTATTCCGAATCATTTGCGGCTGCGGTAGCAAATGATTCGGAATAATTTAAACGTCTTCCGATAGAGCGCCGCGCACGAATTTTTTATTCGATAAAGCAAAAAAAACGGATTATTCGAAAAAAATCGTAGATAAAAAGATAGATAATTAAATTATCTTTAAAATGGTGCAGGTTTCATAATAATACTCCAGATAGTATTTGCGTAGTAGTCGTTTTTGTGTTCGGTTAGACCTAATTTCACAAATTAATTACACTATGTAATATAAACAAAATCTAAAATATTCAAAGCTAAGAATATTAGGAAAATGTTCTTGTTTAACATATATTTTTTTCGAATCGTAAGCAGTACTTGTTTAGACGAAATTATCAGTTTAAAATCATTAATTTTCGTTAAGAAATTTCTTCATTCGGTCGCCGCGCTGGCCTAGGCCCGCGATAAAAGCTATGCAATAGCTTAAAAATGTTTTTTTTAATATCGTACTTTTTTAAATATCGTATTTTCAATCGAATCCTAATACACAGAAATGACATAGTTTTATAGAAAACATACCTACTCTGAAAATATAGAGGTAGACAAAAAATGTGTTTGATGACATTGGAGACAGAACATGTGTAGCAGTGATGCAGTTCTGGGTAAAATACCATATAGTTCTAATTCCTGTTCCCCCACTGCAGCTGCTTGGCGAGCCAGCCGGCAGGGTCACGCTGCTCTGACTTTCCACAGCTATTACGAATATGTTACGCCAGACGAAGATTGGTATATATACATTTAGGTTTTAGGAGATAGTCTGACATATGTATGTCAAGTTCTGGGTAAAAGTAAGGTTTCGAAGATCCATCCCTGTTCAGGACATCTGCTTCCTCATTTTTTTATATTATTCTGCCCAAACGAATAAACGTGTTTTCAGAAGACGGTTTAACCCAGTTCTTAATGAAACTTTTTTTATCTCGTATCACAGTTGTTTTCTAGTATGATGCATACCTTGATGCATAAAGTAAACATGGAAAATTACCAAAAAAAACTGACTTTGCAGGAAAGCTCGGAAAATGCGGATCGTTTTAACGATCAGTAGTAATATGCAGGTAGGTTTACGCTTATATAACTACTACTTTATCGATTGTATCCTATTTTAAATTAAAGAAACACAGTTATTACTATGAAAAAGCTTTATTATCTATCTATCTATATAATCTATATCATTCTAGGTCATAAATTTATAAAAAATACGTGTGGCACTCGGGGACTGCCGCGGTAAAGCTATTGCATAGCATTTTTAACAACTTATGCAATTATAATTATTTATTTATTTTATTTTTCTGATATCAGATAACTGCGCTCTACTCAGCTAACTAAACCTAATAGGGAAACATGTTGCCCTGTAAAGATATAGGAAAAAAAAAAAGAAGTGTGGCACTCGGGGACTGCCGCGGTAAAGCTATTGCATAGCATTTTAACAACTTATGCAATTATAATTATTTATTTATTTATTTTATTTTATTTTTTCTGATATCAGATAACTGCGCTCTATCGGAAAACGTTGAAATTATTCCGTATCATTTGCGGCTGCGGAAGCAAATGATTCGGAATAATTTAAACGTCTTCCGATAGAGCGCCGCGCACGATTTTTTTTTCGATAAAGCAAAAAAAACGGATTATTCGAAAAAAATCGTAGATAAAAAGATATATAATTAAATTATCTTTAAAATGGTGCGGGTTTCTAAATAATGCGCCAGATAGTATTTCCGTAGAAGTCGTTTTTGTGTTCGGTTAGACCTAATTTCACAAATTAATTACACTATGTAATATAAACAAAATCTAAAATATTCAAAGCTAAGAATATTAGGAAAATGTTCTTGTTAAACATATATTTTTTTCAAATCGTTAGCAGTACTCGTTTAGACGTAATTATCAGTTTAAAATCATTAATTTTCGTTAAGAAATTTCTTCATTCGGTCGCCGCGCTGGCCTAGCCGCGATAAAAGCTATGAGGTAGCTTAAAAACGTTCATAAAATAAATTTCAATCACAAGCTTATTTGTAAACACTTACCATTTTGAAGACATAGTGAAAGTTAATTACGCTAATACGAATTAAAATAGAAAAGCACTTCAAAATTATGATGATACGATAATTATCTATGCACCGAAACACTGTCAAACGATCACTGCGGCGATTGGTAACAAATAAGCAAAAGTGATCTGCTCATTAAGATTTTTAAACTGAGGGTATTCCCCATACTTTTTAAGCTATTGCATAGCTTTTATCGCGGGCCTAGGCCAGCGCGGCGACCGAATGAAGAAATTTCTTAATGAAAACTAATGATTTTAAACTGATAATTACGTCTAAACGAGCACTGCTTACGATTTGAAAAAAAATTATGTTAAACAAGAACATTTTCCTAATATTCTTAGCTTTGAATATTTTAGATTTTGTTTATATTACATAGTGTAATTAATTTGTGAAATTAGTTCTAACCGAACACAAAAACGACTACTACGCAAATACTATCTGGCGTATTATTATGAAACCTGCACTCTTTTAAAGATAATTTAATTATCTATCTTTTTATCTACGATTTTTTTCGAAAAATCCGGTGTTTTGCATTATCGAATAAAAAATTCGTGCGACGACGTTTAAATTATTCCGAATCATTTGCTACCGCAGCCGCAAATGATTCGGAATAATTTCAACGTTTTCCGATAGTGCGCAGTTATCTGATATCAGAAAAAATAAAATAAATAAAATAAATAAATAATTATAATTGCATAAGTTGTTAAAAATGCTATGCAATAGCTTTACCGCGGCAGTCCCCGAGTGCCACACGTATTTTTTATTTTATCTTTATAACGATCGGTCGTTGTAAATGGGTTAATGAGGACTGTTAGCATACTTGACCGATTTGTTTGTATGTCCGTAGACTGACAGTGCTGGACAGCGCGGGACCGTGCTTCGGCACCACGGCGAACCAGCCGCAGCCGGGAGACGCGAAGTTCGTGGACGCTATCCACAGCAATATGGCGCGGTTTGGCTCTTCGGCGACCCTCGGCGATGCCGACTTCTACCCCAACCGGGGCTACGAGCAACCAGGCTGCCAAAACTTCGATGACGAGATCCAGGCGGCCTGGTGCTCCCATGCAAGAGTTGAATTCCTCTACGCGGAGAGCGTCAACAGCGGCCAATGCTTCGTCGCCAACGCGCAGCAAGACTCCACTGCAATAATGGGATACCACTGGGGACATGAGACGGGCAGCTACTACTTAGAAACCAATTCTGAATCAGAATTCTGTTTAGGATCCTAACACCTGGATCTGGGTATTGACATATTCTGTATAAATAGGATAGAAAACGAATTTACCGCGTGAAATTTGTAGCACCCGACGTTTCGGTGACGTTGCAGCCGCCGTTGTCCAGGGTAGACTGAAGAGCTGTCAATCCGTTGTTTTGCGGGTAGGCCGCACACCACTGCCGCCACTGCGTAGGTTAAAAAGGTGGTGGGAGGCCGGGCTCGGAGCGCGCGAATTTTGAAAATCCGTCTTTCACACAACACTCACTGTATCCTGTCTTACGTCCTTGCGGTCGGCGTTCGGCGGCGGGAACATTTTAAGAAGAGGGCTCCACGTAGAAGAGAGTTTGTAACTGTAACGTACCTTAAGTCCACTACATACGATCAACAAATGCATCGATTTCCAGTAAAATCCACTGACACAATTCAGCTATTATTTTGACTCGTGCAGCTATGAATCAGCACGATGAAACAATACTTTTACTCGGAATATTTCAAATTGCATCATTGCACGGCCTATATAAACCGGCCAAAAAGCAACCAAATTATCAGTCCCCGATTGATCACCTTCCCCCAAGGTTGCGACGGCATATCCGGTACCCCTCTACGAGGTCGCTCAACGGATCCGCTTCCTTGGTTTCCTTTCCTCATTTTCCCTGAGTCTCGAAGCATAAGTCTGTAATCCCACAGACTCGAGCAGTGCCCAGTATAAGATACTAGGAGCACACATACAATCCTCATCCACTTTCCTACATCACCGCCGTCGCGCAACCCTCGCGTCTCGATAAAGTAATCCGGGCACTCGTTAATTCGGCAAGCTTTATAACTGGCAATATTCAATCGATTCAATCAATAAATATCCTCTGCTTCATCATAGCCGCCTTTAAATACTCGTAAGTTGACACCACCACCTCACATCGAATAATCTGGAGTCTTGTGAGGGGTGGTCCCTCACATAACCGTCGTCTCTATTGAAGGAGGTTGGAACGTCACCGAAACGTCGAGTGCTACAAATTTCACGCGGTACATTCGTTTTCTTTCCTATTTATAATGTCAAACAACCGCGATATGACATATTCGTCTTCGATTTCATATGACATATTCTGTGTTTAATAAACGAGTTTTCAAATAAACATCAGTTCTACGTTTTTCGCATTCAAAAATTCTTTAGTGGGCTGCGACCTGCTAGCTGGCATTTTCATTGTGCAATCGTATGATGCAGCGTTTACAGTTGCTTTCACAGATTTCGTCTATAATCTCAACAAGCGAATGGTCGTCTACCAACCAGCATTCAAGATATGATGATTTTTCAAAGCAACAGTGGCAACGTGCCCAATTTACCTAACAAAAACAATAATGTTTAAAAAATGAGGATACCTTTGGACCTTCTTGCTGGACGAGAAGCTGGATGAATTTTTAGTAAGAGATTTCAATTTGGATGCGAGTATCGATACCATGGTAATTAATCCTAAAATACAAAAGAAATATAACAGGAAAACTTAAACTTACTATGAAATTGAGATTCGGATATTTTTTTACGGTTTGAGAATATGCTAAGGGAAATAAATACGTAGCGCTCTAAGAAAATAAATACCTTTTTAAATAAGCTTTTATTAGATCGACCTGTATGTAACTATGTAATGGAATCTAAGGTAACTAATTTAACCATCTTCCAAGGATCGTAGCGTCATGAAAATTGGCAGCTGTATGTAGTTCTGATGACAATACAATAATATGGTACTGTCGAACTTATCTGATGATGGAGTCGGAAGATATGAATTGGAACTTCATGATGGAACATCGTATCATAGCTGTGTTTGGTCTTGTTAGAAAAGTATTGGAATGAACTTTGACCACGATTAGGTTTCAAGGTCTGATGACGTGGTTTTTACGTGCATTTATAAAAGTGTGTTTTTAGTGTTTTTTTATCTGTCTCTCAACGTATATATCAATATATCAACGTAACGCTATCCCTAATAGGAATGGCTGATTCCTGGACCTGATGCTGTCGAACTTGCAAACCTGATAGCGTGAGTGTGTCGGCAGCTCCTTCGAGCTCGTGAACGTGGACGGCTATCATCCGCTTTTAGATTTGCACTTGACTGTCCATGGTATTGTTGCTCAGTTGCGCCCGAGCGACGCGGCGACGTCTATTCGGTTACTCCCCGTCTACTGAGCACGTTGTTTAAGAATATGTAATTGGAATTTCACGGTAACCTGTATATGCTATACGATCTTGCTTCTCCTATTGATTGTGCAACACAATCCTCAATACAATTTGTTTACATCACCCGACGTTTCGGCGATGTTGTAACCGCCGCTGTCTAGGGTAGACTGTCTGTTGCAACCGCCGATGTCCATGATAGTATTTGTCGCGGAGCAACAAACACATGAAAAACCTTTATAATGTTTATAATCTTGCTTACCACGTCAAACCACCGTGATAGTATTCGATTTAACATTGCAGTCATACAGCAGTTAACGGTTCCGTACAGTTTGGGCAATATGACCTGTTTGTTACCTTGGCTAGGCTCAACGCACGGTTCGGTAGCCTCCTCAAAGAGGGCTAACCTGAAATAGACTGTGTTACCTGTCACGATTGTGTCGTGGACATATTGGGGGATCCTAACCGTGGGATCGGATTCTCTGGGGGAACACTTCGGGCGCTGCTGGGCGGCTTGCGCATCGTGTGGCGTTAGATAATCGACTGTATATTCCGGTGAAAAGCCGGGGAGCGGGTTTCCTAAGCAGCGGGGTGGTTGTTGACTGGATGTCAGGTACTTTGATACGATCCGTTTATTGGCAGGCAAAGTGCGCCACGATCCGCGATAAATTCGAATTTTATTACCGCTGACGACTTTGAATCTCGCACCAGACTGGAGGACGGAGAAATCCGATTAAATCTAGTAGTAAGCAAGCGAGGTTTGCCCGCTTTTTCCTCTTCCCAGTGCCTCGCTGTAGGGCGTTGAACTCTTACGGGCCAGTGGCGTGTCTAGACTGTGAACTCTTTCGTCCGTAAAAGTCTCTTACCCTCACTCAATGGGAGACAGAATGACCTGATATCGTTATAAGTCGCTGGGGTGACGGGTTCGTCCCTTTGTGATTGACACCCCTCGTATTACTTACGTATTATTTACAGCCTCAACGTTTATTTATAACAGATGATTGCGAAATGCTTGACGTAAGCGAACCGTCATTTCGTGAAAACTGATGGTATTACTCACAGGTCTCATATTGAGATCGGTCCTTAAAAAGAGAAGATTTCATATATTACGTAATTACGTTTTTGGGATTTTCGACCCCCTCCCTCCCCCATGTCAACAGACGTAATCAGTGGCCTGACCCCCCATCCACCCCACCCCCCCCCCCCTTCAAGTTTACGTAATCAACCGAATTTGCGGAAAATGTGAAGAATCGTGAACCCAGCGTTTGTAAAGTGGCTGAAGGCGGTTTAAAGTGGAAAAAAACATTTTAGAATGCATTCTTAAAATGTCCTTTATTAATTCAAAGCAATTACAAAATCTCAAACTCTTTGGTTTAATTTACAGATCCCAATATTCAGACCACAGTGGTTGTAAAGACGGTATTTACGAGAAACAATATTATAGGATGTATATATGCATTTTAAATATAAATGCATTTTAAAATGCACATTTAATGTCTATTTTTAATCTAAAACCACGCTGATGCGTCACCTAACCACGTAATCTTTTCGCGTTCGAGTTGAAGCGTACAGCGGCGCGCTATTCCAGAGTTGCAGCGGCGCGCCTGACGCCGAGCGGCCACCGGCTTGCCAGCGCGGGCAGGAGCAGGCCCGGGCCACTCAATCGCAGTAGAGCGCGTGGACTATCAAGCACAACGCGCCAAGGGGTATCTTCGGCGCGGCACTGTGCGGCCCACAAAAATGCCATGCGGTGACCAAAGTTGATTACGTAACCAGGATGGGCACCCCCTCCCTCCCCCACATAATCAAGCCTCCGTTCCAACCCCCCCCCCCTCCTCGGCAATTACGTAATATGTGGACGGCCCCTAAACTAATAAATGCTTCGCAGTGCTAGGCACAGTTGATGAAATTGTTGACTTTATTCCTTTTTTCAATCTGGTAACCAGGAAATTTATTTCGTTAGTTGACCAGTCAATAAAAAAAGAATCGCAAGATAACGTTATAAAGTTAAAAGGTGCTTAGCTTTTAAAATAAGCTAGTTCAGTAATGGTTGAATTATTACCAGAGCTCAGAGTATTAACATTCTTATTTGTTTATTTATTTATTTATTTATTTCCGTAATTCAAGATACAAATTACAAAGAAAATCCTTATTCTAACAAAAAGACAGTTTATAATAAGTGTATATATTATACCTAGCTTAGAAAGGAAATTCATCTTTTGACATAACGATTTACCACCTCACTAGGTCTGAACCTGTGTTGAGGTGGTACTAACATCGATGAATTCTTTTGAGACGAGAGGGCAAATCTTATCTAATACTTAAGTACAATTTAAAATTTAAAGTTAAATTTAAAAACATCAATAAAATTATAAACTAAATTAAATTTTATGACAATCTACTAAGTTATATGGAATAATAATTATTTTTTATATATTAGATATAAACACATATAAATATGATATATACCATATATAGATATATATTATTATAATATATATTATATATACCATATAACATATATATACTAATATTATTAATATATATTATATAACATATATATACTAATATTATATATAAATTCATACATATAATATGATAGTAGGTATATAAAATAGAGTTAATAAAATATAAATAAATATATATCACGATCACACCTGAGACCTTAATAATTTTTCACAGTCTTCCCTAGATTTATTTAAAATCTAGGGAAGTTCTAGTTTTTCACTTTAATTTATGTCCAGTTTCAATGAATGTATGATTTTAAAGGATTTTCCAAACAACTCGAGAAAAGTTTAATAAAATAATAACTCTATGAGGTAGGTACAATAAATGAAACTACAAAGTCCACGTTTTTTTTTATTTTTAAATAAAATAATTTTATCAACAACACATTAATTGTAGTATTTAACTTATAAATAATCTGAAACACCTTTAAAAAACAACACAAAAATAGAATAATCCTAACTAAATACGTTATTTAATCTTTGCTGTATCATTTTAAAGACGAGGAGACGGCTTCGATTTATTTCAATATACATTGTATGACCCTTCGGATTGCTTAGTTTGTTTGAGTTTCTGTGAATACAACCCTTCGAGGGTTACAGCCAATGCCAGATGCGACATTTTTGTCTCCACTTATTTTTGAACCATTTGTTTTTCGCGGGTAGATCGAGTTACATTTCAGAGCAAGATAATAAAAAAGATTTTTAAACAATGTTTCCTGACAAAAGAAAAATAGTTTTAGACCTACGCACATCTCGCGAGATAAAAGATAAATACAGACAAAAAATATATAAACAAAGTTTCCAAATTTTTACTGACACAATGTTTATTTCGCCAATAACATATAGCCTGACCATCGTGACTGTAGGTCGATATGTTGTTTTTAAATTATGGCAACATTTTCCGAAACTGTCATTAGACGGATACGGCCGTTCTAAACGGACCGTATAAATGTTCTGAATGCCCAACTCCGAGCTCAAGGACGTAACACAAGATATAGTGCGTGTTGAGTGCACAGCGAATTTTCAAAATTCGCGGGCGCCAAACCCGCCATCCGACCACCGTTATGATGAGTGAAGTAACAGCATCAGTTTGCCGACTACCCGCAGATGACGTCTGACAGCACTTGATTTCGCAGATCTTTTATTGTTTCAAATTGAACATCTTAAACGGGAAATATCTGTGTAAGTTTTTATTCAGGGTCAGTCACACTCACGGGTCAACACCCATCCGGCGACCTCCACGCATGAAGTGCGCGGCCGGGTAGCACTCTGGTCTAAGGACCATTTTCGCACATGAGTCAATCTTCTGGCTCTCCTGAGCGGTTTGCTCACCGTGCGGCGTCAGCCAATCGATTGTGAATTCTGACTAACAGTCGGGGGAGTCTGGAAACAGTACTGTCTCCTATAGAGACGGGGTAGTTGTTCACCTTAAGGCGACTGCTCTTAAAACGATCATCAGCTACACGATTCCGGGAGAACAGCCGGGCAAAGGATGCCGTGGTCCGCGATAGATTCGGTAGACACCGTTTCACCGCTACGTAAGGGAGTGGACCGCGCAAGCGACTCGAACCCCGTAACCAGTCGGGAGACCGGAGTAATCTGAATGCAACTGGCGGTAAGGGCGCGAGTGTCGGCCCGCTGGGTGTCTTACCTGGCTATCTCGCGGTAAGGCGTTGGCTTCTTACGGGCACGTGGCGGAGCTTGACGGTGGACTGTTTTGTCCTAAGTCTTCTGCGCTCACCTCAAGGGAGACAGAACGATCAAATTTCGTTAAAACTTCCTGAGGGTTCGCACGTTGTTTCGACAGCTCTAGTTATCAATATTAGCTGAACAAATATTTAACGCAATTCAGATTAATAATAATAATAATAAAACTCTTTATTCTTAAGAAAAGGCGAGCTTATTGCCTGCAGGCAATATTTTAGAGCTAACCTATACTATTGTAAGAACATTATTTGCGAGTAGACTACATAACTTAACCTATATAAAGAGTATGACAAATAAAATAGAGGAGGATAGAAAGAAGTATATACTTTACTCTTTGTGGGCACAGATTTGCCACATCAAAATAATCTAACACCTATAAGGACGCTACAGTTTTAAAAGGAGGGGAATGGGAGGGGAAAGGGAATTCATCTGGAGGATTTCAAATGCTCTCTGAGTCTGTTTTTAAAAGTTGTTATGCTTGGCGCGGTTCTCACATTTTTCGGCAAAGCATTCCAAAGACGGGCTCCATGCACGGTGAAAGAGAATGAGAAGAAGTCACTGCTGTGACTAGGGATAGAGAGTAGCAGGTTGTTTTTTGATCTCAGAGGGCGTTCATGAGCCGATAGTGCAGTAAATCTGCCGGTAAGATAATTGGGAGCGACGCCATCCAAGATCTTGAAAAGCATACAGAGAACTCGCATGTCTCTTTTCTCCCGGGTCGACAGCCATTGAAGCTTCTCTCTATACTCCGTGATGTGGTCAAATTTTCTGAGGCCATGGATATACCGAATGCAAACATTATGGAGACGCTCAACTTTGGTGGATAACTCCTCTGTGAGGTCGAGAAATGCGACATCTCCATAATCCAGAAGGGGGAGGAGAGCAGACTGACAAATCGTAATCTTGCTCTCCTCCGGGAGGATATTTTTCAGCCTATTCAGCGAATGAAATCGGCCGAAGAGTTTGCGTCGCATTTCTCGAATATGTGGCCGCCATGAGAGGTTGTCGTCCATATGGACACCGAGGTTTTTAACCTCGAAACTGAAATGGACCTCATCCGCACCGATGCAGATCTTCAGGACTTTATTTATATAACTGCTACCGATGATAATAGCTTGCGTTTTGGAAGGATTTAAGAGCAATCCATGTGCTTTGGACCACTCGTATATCATCGATAGATCTTCATTTACAGCAGCAATTGTTGTATCAATATTAACGCAACCTATACATGTGTAACGATAGTTAAGAGTCCGTTAATGATTTTCAATGTTAACTATAAAGTTGAATCGCTAACGAAAAATGTAAATTCATTAATTAACGACTAATGGATAAATGGTTTAGCGCCCAGCTCTACTGGTGAGTAAAAAAAATTGATAATTTCTTGCAAATAATGGAAAACCTTAAAAAATAACATAAACATCTAATATTATACTAAGCATACCTGACCGCAAGTATTTTATTTATTTATTTATTTTATTTTCTTAATGATAACTTACAGCCAATAATTTTGTAGTGAACAAAAATAGGAAGCTTAGAGCCATTTACAAGTTACCACTGATAATGGCAATAATAATAACGTGAATTTAGAACTGATAGCATAAAGAAGATATTAAACAAGAAGATACTAAATTGTACAGTAGAAAACATGTTGACAACTGTAATAAAAGAAGAAAATGCTAAGCCTGGTCATCACAAAATCGCCCTACAACCTGCTTCCTTATAGTATCTATATTCGTGAAAAAGGGGTCAATATCAATGTCAGCATTCAGGGTGTTGAAAGTTTCGGTATATTTGTTCTGTGAGTTTTTTCAATTCATTAATCTCAAATGCTGGAGGGAGGGGGGGGGGGGTAATGTCAAGTTTTTGCCCTGGCTAGAAAAATCGTATATCCGGGTCTGTATAAACGCATAGAATCGACTGATGCGATTCTATCAAATATTGTACTGAAGCCAGTAATTTAAATTACTCAGATATCTAAGTGAATTACTCAAATTACTCAAATATCTAAGTAGATATTTGAGTAATTCTACGTGTACTACTATTGATTTACTGACGGCCAGGTCACCCTATATTATCGCATTCATTTAATCGATTCAAATCGCTTATATTAAATAGATGAAAAAAAATACTTTCTCGCTATCTTCGAGGTTGAAAAAGAAATGAAACAGTGATACGAACTTGTTTAGTGATAACACGATACGGTTATCTATTACCCTTAACAAAACGGTTCTGTAGCACCGGTAATTACATTGTAATTGCCCGGCTGATGGCCCCAATGGTATCCCCAAATGACCGTGGAGCTTCCCTGTGCGCTATTGGCTATGCATTGTGGGCCGTTCATGCTCCCCGCATAGTAATAGTTAGCTTTTACATGGGAGCACGTGTTGTTTCCGTTACAGCCTGGTTGTTCAGAACATCTAAGGTTAAAGCAGAAGGTGGCATCACCGTAGCACGTGTCGGATCCGAAGCCCTCTGCGTTGGTTTTCATTACGTCCACGTAATCCGCGTCTTTGGGTTTCAGCTCGTACGGTGAGCCGGTCCAACACGGTTTTGCGGGATCCATGCCTGTTATCCTACGAAGAAATAAACGATTATGTTAACTGTGCTAGCAGTCCTCGATAAACTGTCTTCCACCGACGTGCTAACCATCGCTTGAACACAATAATAGACAAGGAAAGGAGGAGGCAGATGCCCCGACCAGGAAAGGGCCTTTGAAATCTTTGCTGTATCCAGAACCGGTCAACTTTAACTCTATAACACCATTTTACGTCATTTACATTTTACATCTATTCATTTTAAAAATTACGAAAGTTTTTAAAAAAAAAGTTACTTCTTGTTTTAGTTTTTAGAGATTGGTCAATAAGAATCGATTTCATTTAAAGCCCCAGGTACGACAAAATGATGAGTAGTAAAACCTAGCGTTAACAAAAAGGGTTATATTTTTATAAATGAATTCATTTCAAAATAAAATAACTTTAGTAATATACATTCAATCCACCAATCAATCAATAAATTAATAAATCAAACAGTTATAAATAACATAAAAAACGAATTTACCCGTCAAGTTTGTAACACCCGACGTTTCGGCGACGTTGCCGCTACCGTTGTCTAGGACAGACTGCCCAGGTAGCACAAATTGGCTATATAACGGTCATGTCAAATAATCCCTACAGCTTTTAGCTACAAGAACTGGTCATATAGCAGTCATACAAACGTTTATATGACTGCTATAAGACCGGATTAGGTGCATTTTATTCGGCTTTTAGCTGAATAGTGGCTAAATAGCGGTCATATGGGCTACTTTTGTTGTTATAAGCCACCCTTATATAGTTAGCGGCTGTAAAAGTATCCTAAAATGATACTTTATTTAAATGTCTACTCGGGTAATGTCTTAAAATGATATAGAATGGTAACGAAAGGAAGCTGCATGATCATTTGCCGACGCAAACATAGAATTCCTAATGGCTACTAATATATTGCATTTTATTGACTTTAATACACCAAATTCTCTTGCAGACATCATTTCATCGACAGTATTAAGTAACATGTCTAACAAAATTTTAACGCGCCTTCAAAATATCAATATTTTAACTGAATTTTAATTCATAATTATGGCTTATAAAGTTTTGTTGTAAATTAATTTTATTTTTCGCAGTAAAAAAGAACACTGCTGGGTATTATTTACACACTTTAAAACAGGATTTACCTATTATACGCGTATTTAATAATTTAAAATGCCTTTGAAAATATAATACAAAAATTTTAGGTTAAAGAGATTCGAGAAAAAATGGCCGCTTTGCTTATATGGCATCTGGAACTTTAATATAACTTTTATAAAACTATAGGCTGCGTAAGTGAGGTCCAAGTGACAACAATATATCTGTATAAGGGTGGGTCTTTTAACCATTATACATCCTTTGGTGGAGTAAGGGTAATGTAGTAGCTTTTGTTATGTTTGTTCTATAAAGGTTATTTATTCAACTTCTATACAGCTGTTAGTTATAAAATGGTTATAAATTAGTAAGATTTATAGCGATTATACCACCCTTATTCGACTAAAAGGCATTATACGGCCAAATTATATGAATAAAAGGTAATATAAGCCAAATTGTTTAAAATGACACCTTTACATAGCTGAAAGTTAATCTGAACGCCTTTACATGACTTTTAATCAGCTTAAAGCTATATTCGGCACTTCTTATATGGCTTTTGTGCTTGTTGGGTGGGAAACGTCGTGTATTACAAACTTCACGCGGTAAAACCGCGATAGTCTCCGAATCAATCAATTAATCAATCAATCAAGAAAGCAAGCAAGTTTATATGAATTAAAGTTTATACATGCTTTCAGTTTTATAAGAGATGCGTTTATTTACCCCCTTTGCCTATTGTATATTCAATGACAAAAAACGCGGAACCAGATCTGGTCGTATCATACTCAACGGATAATTGTTTCAGAACCAGATTTGGTCGTATCATACTCAAGGGGTTAAAGCTATATTCGGCACTTCTTATATGGCTTTTGTGCTTGTTGGGTGGGAAACGTCGTGTATTACAAACTTCACGCGGTAAAACCGCGATAGTCTCCGAATCAATCAATTAATCAATCAATCAAGAAAGCAAGCAAGTTTATATGAATTAAAGTTTATACATGCTTTCAGTTTTATAAGAGATGCGTTTATTTACCCCCTTTGCCTATTGTATATTCAATGACAATCGCACTTAAAGAGTAAACTTCAGTCGCGAGTCGGAGCTGACATGCACGTTTTTTTTATATGTTTAGGTCGTTAAGTATTTACCTACTAAAAATACTAAGAAGCTAGATTAACAATAAAATAATTTTATCTTGATAATTCTACATAGAATTTGCATTTCTATAATAATTAATTATTCTCACTGGCTACACAATCATATTGGTATATTTCGATTATTTGTATGTTATCCTACTAATATTATAAACGCGAAAGTTTGTATGTATGTATGGATGTTTGTTACTCTTTCACGCAAAAACTACTGAATGGATTTTGATGAAACTTTACAATAATATAGCTTACACATCAGAATAACACATAGGCTATAATTTATAAAGATATAGTGTGAATGATCTAAAATATAACGATAACTGTCAAGTAAGTAGAAAAAAATCTAAGAAATTGACATTCGAAATTTAAATTCTATCCTACTATCCTATCCAGTGCCGGATTAGCCACGTAGCAAGAGTAGCAAATGCTACGGGCCCCGCGCATTGGGGGGGCCCGCGCACCTTAACACTGGATACGCTCTTTATGAATCGTTATATGGGTACGTCCAAGCTATGCGGTCGACATTTTCAGATATTGGGGCAAAAACCATGGACCTGACCGTCTGTGAAGAATATCAGCAACAGACTTCAAGACGAGGCAAGCGAAATACAAAGTACAACCATTTCAGCGGCTCTACTTCACTCGACCTTGAAATCAAAATCCGGACAAAGTTTTGAAATGCAGATGTTCATTGTCATTATTGATAACGTACTGTCTGCTTTAGGTAAACGTATGAAAGCATACCATCAAGTAAAAAGTGTTTTTGGAATATTTCGACAGTTAAAATATCTTACAAGAGAAGAGATTTTGAAAAGAACTCCATTTATCGTCAGTGCTTACGCAGATGATTTGGAAGACAGCCTAGGCGACGAAATGGTGCAGTTCACTGAGCTGCTCAAAACAGATGTGGCTGCTGCTATTGACAACAAGAAGACCGAGGCTCTGGAACTTCAATTTTATAAACTTTTAATGGATAATTAATTAGAATCGTGTTTCCCAAACGTAGAAATTGCCTTGCGCATTTACTTGTCTCTCATGATCACCAACTGCAGTGGCGAACGTTTTTTTTCAATATTTAAGCGTATTAAATGAGTTAAGGAACATGATGGGCCACGAACGTCTCAATCACCTTGCCTTGATGAATATAGAATATGATTTGCTCAGAGACATCGACATCAATATTGTTATTTCTAATGTCATCAAAAGTTTATTTGTAACAGTTCTGAGCGTTTAAAAAATTCATAAAAATAGTATATTTAGTCAAATAAATAGGAATCGATACTTATTTTGATTCACCAATATCTCATCCTGAAATATTGCCCACATTAACAACACACTTGATTATAAATCAATTGATTGTCTGAATGTAATAATTTCTCATCAGTTTTAATTGTATTACATAATTATGAGCGGAAGCCTACTCGCTTGGCTGACTACTCGCTTTTCTAAAGCAATGGAATTTTTAGACTTTATAGAAAAATCATAAATTGATTCGTCAGTAATGTCACGGTATAACGCGCCCATGATTGTATTAGAGAAAATATACTAAATAAATTATTTAATAGTCGGGCCATATAAATATCTGTATCTGGGCTTTTTGTTGCTTATAAAAAGTTTTAACAATGTAGGTAATATAGGTCTATTGTATGAGAATATTAAACAATATTATGAACTTTTGTAAGCATCGCTCAATAAGGCGAAAAATATTGGGCACTGTTTATTTACTTTTGTTAAGCGGTGCATTTCTTTTTTTGTAATTATTATGAGTAAAGTAGGAGTTTTTTATTGTATTTTATTTAGTATTCGTTAATAAAGGTGCGCCGTACAAAAATGGCTGATCTGTCGGTGAGAATTAGATATAAAACGGTCTGATTTTACTTAGATTGTAGTTTTTGTCCACATTGCAAAATTTCACACAGTTTGTTGAAAAAGAAAATTGTACATATGTGTATATTTTTCAAACAACAATGCCACTGTTGTAAATATATTTTTTTTTTTTTTTATATTGTCGAATATGATTGAAACTGTGATAGTTGAATAATTCCTCAATTTATTTTTTTCTGCGGAGTTTTGGTCGTAGCTGGGGCGCCGACTTATTTCTCTCTGTAAACATTTTTGGATTACACGGCACCTCCAAAAATTATATTTTTTTACCTTGTTTTAGGAATAAAAGGGATCTATCAAAAAGTTCTATTTTATTTTACACCCTAAACTTAAGAACCTAAAGCAAACCAAGGGCCTTTTGAGAGAATTTGCTACGGGCCCCGCGCTGGCTTAATCCGGCACTGATCCTATCCTACTAATATTATAAACGCGAAAGTTTGTATGTATGTATGGATGTTTGTTACTCTTTCACACAAAATCTACTGAATGGATTTTGATTAAACTTTACAATAATATAGCTTACACATCAGAATAACACATAGGCTATCCTACAAATATTATAAACGCGAAAGTTTGTATGTATGTATGGATGTTTGTTACTCTTTCACGCAAAAACTACTGAATGGATTTTGATGAAACTTTACAATAATATAGCTTATACATCAGAATAACACTTAGGCTATAATTTATAAAGATATATAGTTTTCTGTCATCATTATCACAATTTTCCATCACCACGCGGGTGAAACCGCTGGGCGCAGCTAGTTTAATATAATATTATAGCAATGACAACTATGTATCATGACAGTTATGTTTTAATTAAATTTTAAACATTTACATTTGTGACGCATCCAAGTATATTGTTCGATATTGTTTTGGATAATTCGAATTCAACTTTAATATTATATTTTGCATAAATCAATTATTGATTGGTGAGAGCTGTCAACTCACAAAAACCTGACAGTTGGCAACATCGCCCGCTTTCGAACGGGCCGCGGGTCAGTCTGTCATTCGAACGGTAGCAACGATTTTCGACCGCGTTCACGGCCTCGCCGACTAAGACAAAAACCTCGTTTGTTGTCTCGAAATCGCGGACTAGGATTCGTTGTAAAGGCACATCGATCCTTCAGTGGTGTTACGACTGCACCACCACAGGAAACAGCGCGTCGCACGCACCATACACTTGTTAGCGCACGCGTCGTGCCGGACACGCCGCACGAATCCCTCGATCGTGCCGTGCGCGCTACGCAGAAGCGGAATCAGCAGCGCACATCCCACTGCTGCAGCTACACGACCGTCAAGGTACGTGAGTTTTGATTAGCAATCGCCATATCGATAATTCACCTCTCAATACTCATCATAAGTTTTCAAACGCTTCCACTGTCAACTAAACTTTGCACAAGCAACCAAATGATCCACCAGTAACCCACTTGATATCCCCGTCAGACGGCATAGTTACGAGGCGAGATATCTCACATTTTGTTTGTTTTTTTTTTATAATTTTTTTTTATTTTTTTATTCATGTCATTTAGGATACTCAATTTATAAACTAGTAAAAGATACATAAGTTTGTTAAATATATCGTCTTCTAATCCGTCGCAATCGTTTTACTATTTGGCACACTTGCCCGAGAACAACGGTTATTACTCCAAGAGCAGCACTTCCGCCGCAGACACAGGCTAGGATATTATGGTAGTAATCCGGGCATTCGACTTTGTTCATGCATTTCAGATCTTCAATGATGATAACCGCAAATCCCGTAATTAATTTATCTGCAAATGTGACTATTGAGTAAACGACTGCACTTTGATCTGAATGTTGCCCAATCAAATCCGCCGTGATGCATAAACTTGAGATCATTGTGATAGAACTTCCGGCACCTATTAATACGGCTACAGAATACAGCTGAGCTGAATTAGCTGAGTTATCGATAAATATAGCAACCCAAAGACATCCTAATATGCTAGTTAGAGAGCCAATGAAATATGTGACATGATTTCCGATAGCTACAGACTTATATCTGAGTGCCAATGATGAGAAGAAAGATGCTATATAGGAGACTAGTGGTACACTTGCTAATGATCGAACCCCATCAGCCGAATTGGATGCTAATCGCTCGTCTAAGAAGAGCGGAGGAGCGATATGTTCTTCTCGCTTCAATTCGCTGCTGGATTTTCTTTCGACGCTCGTGTATGAAATGAATTGTTTCTCCCTCTCGATTCGTTTTCTATTAAGGAATTTTTGACGTTGAAGCCCTGTGTGGAATAATCCAGACAGTAATATCCCAATCAACGTCAAGATTAACGCAACGTTCCTGAACTTATAGTCATGTTTGACTATTGTGTAAGATGCTCCAAGTAATTAAATACACCATAACACTTGAGCAAACTGATGCTGTGTACCGTATAGCTGTTAATTCGGATCTTTCTTTCAAATTTCCTCTCAATCGCTATGAAACGCTTGAGAGCTTGGTACCTCGAATCACCGAGCGCGGGCCTGTCCTTAATAAACGGAAGTCGTACGACGAATCTTCCGTCGTCATGTCGAGTATGCGCGTCGGCAAAACACTTCTCTACCAGGACGTCGGATTGGTCAGGCACGGCCTGAGGAGGTTCTTCTATTTTCCAGAAAAGCTCCAGAGTTTACTCCAAGCTAGGCGTCTGGGCGAGAAATGACGACATGTGCAGGACATTACGGTCTTTTGTGTTTGCGATATTGGCACGGCCAATAAGGAAATACCCAAAAATTGATGAAATGGCAGAAGGCAGATTTGGACCTAACTTGATGACTTCGCCAGTAACAATGTCTGGATATAAGTCTGCCCCCACAAGTATGTCCACCTCGCGTGGCTTGTGGAGCTGGTCGTCAGCCAGTGGGAGATTGAAACCGGACAGAACGTCTGCCGGTAATGGAACTAATGGAAGTTTATTGGATATTTTGTCCAACAACAGTGCCTCCGTGGACAAGACTGGGCTGGAATAGTGAATAGGCTTTATAAACAGATGTACAATTCGACCCGAGTGAGATACGTGCCCCCCAGCGATGCCGCGTATGTTGATATTCGACGAGTGGTAGTGAAGTCCTAAAGATTTCGCACAACGTGACGTGATAAAGGAACTTTGGCTGCCTGGATTAATGAGTACGCGTACCTTCTGATACGATCCACTCGAATCCATAACCATGGCCATGGCGGTCCCGAGCAGCACCGTAGACTTGGCACCGGATTGGAACTCGCAAGTATCAGCATGAGCGGCATTAGTAACAGTCACGTGATCTTCGTCCGAGGGACGATTACGTGACCGCGCTGCGTTTGTGTTGGGAGAAGATTGCCCACCGAAACGATTGACAGGGGAGTTCATAAACTGCGGAGAGGAGGGTCCAACTCCACCGTCTCGATGTAGTAAGGTATTGTGTTTGGCCGATCCGCAGAGTTTGCAACAAAAGGTTGAGTTGCATCGATTCAACTGATGCGGCTTTAAACAATTTATGCATAGTTTTTTTGCACGAAAAAAGTTTAATTTTTTGTCATGAGACAAGTTTGAGAAACTTGGGCACTTGTAAATATAATGCTGAGGATCAGAACAATGAGGGCAGCGAGCACGCGAATAAGTTTCAGGGGGGCTAGCCGCACCCTCGACGTGAAATGAAACGCGTTTCGAGCCTGAAGCCTTCATTTGATCCTGCTTGATCTGAGGTTCACCCTTAACTGACTCCAGAGCATGGCACTGGACATTCAGGAATGAAAGGAATTCATTAAAGGTCGGGATTTCCCTTCCTCACCGACGCACTCGATTTCGAATCGAGTACGTGTATCCGAATCAATCATTTTAAGAAAAAGATGTAGAAGCAAAAAAGACCATTCCTCCGAGGGAAAACCTAGGGCTGTTAAGGCCTTAACCGACTCGTTAATTGTAGTAAGAAAATTACGTAATTGTTGTGCCTTTCGTAGGACATTAGGTAAATTAAACATATTGTGAAGATACTTATCTGCTATAAGTCGCTTATTTTCATAGCGCGATTTTAACAAATTAAGGCATACTTCATAATTACCATCTGAAAGTTCGAGATGGTTTACTATTCGTAATGGCTCTCCAGAAAGCGAAGACAGCAAATAATAAAGTCGCTGGACATCTGACAGATTTGAATCACTGTGTACGAGACTCGAAAAAAGACTAAAGAAGCTTGACCATTGGTCGAGTTCTCCGGAAAAATGTGGTAATTTGACTGGTGGCAATCGGTTTGTCCCACTGTTTGAATTGGTCGAGCACAATGACGTATTTCGGTTGTCAGCGTTGCGTTGGGATTCGATTAAAATTGCGTGTTTTGCTTTAATTGTTTGGATTTTAGCTTGAAACTCCTGAAAGCAAGCATCATGCGTCTCCTGGTCAAATCCGTCTTCATCGTCAGCTTCTACCAAGACATGATATTCTAATAAGTCATTCTCTAATGAGTCAATTGTTTCGGCTCCAACTCGAAACTCAAATAAATGCTGTTTTGATACGTCGATTTCGTGAGAGCTTTTGTATATAAATTCCAAGCGTTTTAGGAGCAATTTATATTTTATAACTGCATGTTTTTGTTTTAGAGCCATGTTCGCGGCGTGAAACACAGCAAGGTATTAAATTCGTAAACAATACGTCAAAACGTATTTGATGTGATCGAAATGTCACACTGCATTCATACGCGAATGGTGGCGAAAAACACAAAGTGTTAAATTCGAAAAATGGAATGATTTGAAATGTCGCGGCAACGGCAGTCCGTCGCGGACGAAACGGCTTCGTTACGAACGTCACGTCGTATGGACGAATCGGGTCAGTTCTACCAACAGTCCGGTTTGACAGAATAGATAAATATGAAAAGATAAATATGAAAACCGCACTCTCGCTACCAAAATGTGCGATATCCCGCCTTGTAACTATGCCGTCTGACGGGGATATCAAGTGGGTTACTGGTGGATCATTTGGTTGCTTGTGCAAAGTTTAGTTGACAGTGGAAGCGTTTGAAAACTTATGATGAGTATTGAGAGGTGAATTATCGATATGGCGATTGCTAATCAAAACTCACGTACCTTGACGGTCGTGTAGCTGCAGCAGTGGGATGCGCGCTGCTGATTCCGCTTCTGCGTAGCGCGCACGGCACGATCGAGGGATTCGTGCGGCGTGCCGGCACGACGCGTGCGCTAACAAGTGTATGGTGCGTGCGACGCGCTGTTTCCTGTGGTGGTGCAGTCGTAACACCACTGAAGGATCGATGTGCCTTTACAACGAATCCGAGTCCGCGATTCCGAGACAACAAACGAGGTTTTTGACTGAGTCGGCGAGGCCGTGAACGCGGTCGAAAATCGTTGCTACCGTTCGGATGACAGACTGACCCGCCCCCCATTCGAAAGCGGGCGATGTTGCCAACTGTCAGGTTTTTGTGAGTTGACAGCTCTCACCAATCGATAATTGATTTATGCAAAATATAATATTAAAGTTCAATTCGAATTATCCACAACAATATCGTACATACCATTTAACAAATAGAGCAAAATACATCTAAATGCTAACGAAGAACTTTGCAAAAGAAAACAACTATACATATTGCTGGACAAAGAATGGTCAAATTTTTCCTAGAAAGCAAGAAAATGGCAGAACTTTTCATATCAAAAACGAGAATATTCTGTCACAAATTAGGTAATCATCTATTACCTATCTGTAACGGCTTACCATATAATTCTTATGCCTGCCCTATCACCTATCATCTATCACCTTTCAATTTTTGTGTGCATTGCTATGTTTTTCCTATTTTTGAGTTTATCGATCCTGTTTATTTCTCTGTAATTAGTATTATTTTTTATTTTTATCTCAAGATGCATAATTTACTGTATTACTATTTTAGAAAGAGTTTAAATAAAAAGGAAGCTCTTACACCTAGGTTAAGATATAATATTTTATCACTGATGAGTTATCCCGTTATATTCGTATACCCTCCTACCCTAATTATTTCTTTAAAATACGGTATAGTCCTAATATTATTTTCTATACAATGTTATTTTATACTGATACCTACCAATTATTTTTGCTATTATTTCATATACAGTCTTATGTTACCACTGATAATATTTATTACTTTTATATTCTATTACATTTTTAATAGATCTACTGTTTTTATACTTGTTTCATATTATATTATTATAATATATTTAAAAATTTATGTTTTATCTATTGTTTCTATTTTGTTACCTCTGGCGAATATTTTTATAAACATGTCTTTATGATTATTTTAAAATTTCTACCCAGATACAATGACCCCAGAACAGTGTTTTTAGGTACAAGAGGACGCTTGAGTTACACATTATACTCAGATTGAATATCTTTGCTAGTAGCGAAAATATGATCAATTTTTTTTACATTCTATATTCTCTTGGTTTAAAAGTTATATTGAAAATAACCTACGTTCATCCCTGCACTTATTCTATGCACTATTTAGGCACATATATCAATATCACCCCATCCCACTCTAGATAAAACCCTTAATGAATTTAATTGTCCTTTCAGTAACGAATCCAGTCTAGACGTTGAGGAACATGGTTCAGAGGCAAACGATATGTTGAGCTCCGACGAACTAGTTAATAGTCCGTCTCTCCATAATGTACTTTTAACCACTTTTCCCACATTTAAAAATGCATTCAATATATGCCATATTAACGCTCAGAGCGTTCCCCAACATTATCCTGACCTGCTAGCTACATTCTCTGGACTTAATATTCACGCACTTCTTATCAGTGAAACAATGCTGAAACCATCGCTGCCTTCGCACCAATTTCCCCTGCCGGGTTTTATTCTAATACGCAACGACAGAGTCGGCTGGAGATGCGGTGGCGTAGGTATTGATCTAAGATATGATCTTCGTTATAAAATACTGTGCCAATCTCCATCGAATGTCCGCGGTCGTCCAGAGTATCTCTTCATAGAGGTGAATCTTCAATTCACTTCAATCCTTCTCGGTGTCGTAGACTGCCCTGCCCAAATTAATTACTTTCAAGAATTAGAGTCACTTCTTGAAGGTCTCGTACCTAATTATAAACATTCAGTTCTTATGGGCAACCTCAATACCTGCCTTCTAAAACAGGATTATCGTTCGTCTAAGCTATCTCAAATTATCTCCTCGCTCGATCTCAATCTACTCCCACTTGAAGCTACCCACTATGATAAAGCGTCCCGTAGTCTCATTGATCTAATTATTACATCTTCTCCGGATAGGATCAACACCCATGGGCAGTACACCGATTCTGGATTCTCGCACCATGACTTACTATATCTCTCCTATAAAATCCGAAGTCCCAAGCCACCACCTAGGTTTTTGTATCGGCGGGATCTGAGGTCCATTGACTACACGCAGTTGTCTCATGATGCATATAACATGGAGTGGCATAACGTTGTTCATTTGGGGTCTGTGGACGAGAAGGTCGAATTTCTAAATAAACTCATTATACAGCTCTATGACAAGCACGCGCCGATTTAAAAGATTCGTATTAAACACCCAGATTCTCCCTGGATTACAGATGTAATCAAGGGATTGATGGCAAAACGGGATAAACTTAAATCTAAATTCAAAAGTGCTCCCTCCGATGAACTGTGGAATTCGTTTAAGTTGCTGAGGAATCAATGTAACCAATTGTGTCGTAATGCCAAAAGATCCTACATTTGTCGTAATCTTGCAAATTCGAACCCAAAGAACACCTGGAAATTTCTTCATTCCCTCGGAGTGGGTAAAACCAAGTCAAACCCCATGAACTCCAAATTTGACCTAAATGTTGTCAACGCCCACTTTGCAAAACCACCATGTATTCTTGAGGATGATATAAAAGCTGCTTCCATAAAGTCTATCTGTGAGGAGGTTCCGCATAATGTAAGCAAATTTACGTTTTCTCCAGTTCGACAAGCGGAAATAAGAAGAATAGTAAGAGGAATTAAGTCTAGAGCGTATGGATGTGACAACATAAACAAAGACCTAATCCTACCAATACTTGAAATATTTTTACCTACACTCACACATATTATTAATTTTTCTATTTTTAATTCAGTAGTTCCAAATTTATGGAAACAGGCTATTATCATACCCCTCCCAAAAGTCCAATCGCCAGATTCTGCTAAAGATTTCAGGCCTATTTCAATATTACCAATATTCTCCAAAGTTTTAGAGCGGGTTGTTTACACCCAGCTTAATAATTTCTTAGATAACAAGAAATTATTAGATCCCCTTCAGTCTGGTTTCCGCCCTGGTCACAGTACCACTACTGTACTAGTCAAAGTTACCGACGACATTAGACGCGCTATGAATGATAGAAAACTAACTATTTTCACGCTGCTTGATTTCAGTAGCGCATTTAATTCTGTCGACTTTGAACTTCTCCTTGAGCGACTCCGATCGCTCAATATCTCTAGAGGAGTGGTAAGTTGGTTTGACTCCTACTTGCGCGGACGCTACCAGTGTGTTAAATCGTCTGAGGGCCAATCAGACTTGCTCGAGCTCACAGCTGGTGTCCCGCAAGGGTGTGTCCTATCCCCACTGCTCTTCTGTATCTTCATTAACCCGATTGCCAAGGGCTTAACTACATCCTATCATTTATATGCTGATGACCTTCAAATTTACCTCCAAGCCAGACCTGATGACCTGCCTTCTGCCGTGCGACTATGAACTCTAATTTAGAATACATATCAAGTTGGGCCGAAAAACATGGCATAATCATAAATCCACCCAAATCACAAGCGATTGTGATTGGAGGCCAGAAACTCAAGTCTAATACTAACAAAACGTCAATGTCACCCCTCAAAATAAATGGTAATTTTATTGAGTATACCAAAACTGTCAAGAATCTTGGAATAGTCATAGACGAATTTCTTTCGTGGCAGGCACACGCCAACCAAATTAGTCGTCGTATTTTCAATGGCCTTCATAGCCTCCGAAGGTTACAGAGATTCCTTCCAGCAGCAACTAAGCAAACTATAGTAGGAACACTGCTACTTCCAATTCTAGACTATGCTGATGTCGGTACTATAGATATTAAAGAGAAGATACTGGATAAATTCGAACGGCTACAAAATATCTGCATACGATATATATTCGACTTGCGTAAATTTGATCACGTAAGCGAATATCGCGATGGACTTCACTGGCTTCGAATTCGTGAGCGCAGAAATCTGCATGCCCTCTCACTCCTTTATAAAGTCCTAAATAGTCCCATAGCACCGCCTTACCTAAAAGACCTCTTTCTCCCGTTAGGAAGTCATGGTGTTCCACTCAGGTCAAGTCAGGACAACACCATAGCAATTCCACTACATCAGTCTTCTTTTTTCACTAACTCATTTAGCGTCCATTCTGCTCGACTTTGGAACCAGCTTCCGAATGCTATTCGTCATGCAACATCGTTGCCCTGTTTCAAGGCTTCACTGAAAAAACATTTTCTCCCTCAAAATATCAACTAAGAACCAACCCTTCCCCTATCCCCTCCTCCCTTCCCCCTTTCGTTGGATTGTTGACTGGATAGAAGCATAAGAACTTTGTAATATCTATCATTTTATATAACATTTTATATATGTAATATATATCTTATTTATCTGTAGTTTCTATGTATTTATTATTATAATATACATATATTATATTATAAATTATATTTTTTATGTATGTATGTATATTTAGATGTATGTATATGTATATTTATGTGTATATGTTTATGTATGTGAGCTGTATTGATACTTTTATTTAATATTACACGGTTGGCTGTAAGAAATCGCGAAACGATAAGCCTGCCGTTTGTACTAAGTTAAAATAGAATTTAAGTTTTCTTTACCCATGTAATTATTTTTGTTAGTACAATAAAGGTATTTTTCATTTCATTTTCATTTCATTTTATTTCATTTCAACATACCCCCCAGCAGAGAATGGGTCCAGCCCTTGATTGACGCAAAAAGGCGCTGAGATATTGATACAGAAAGGTAAATAAGGGAATTTAAAAAGGTAGAAGTAAGTAAAAGAAATGAAAGAAATGAAAAAAGATAAAAATTAAATTAAGTAATGTGGGGCGAAGGCGTGTTTTGAAAGGTGGCGGTTTTTCTAGTCAAAGCGTCACTTATATTGTGTTGGACACTCGGATCCATGAAGTACTTAGTGACGTCATCTAGGTATCGACGGGCACCAATGTAATTTGTACCGCAGTCAGAATAGACGTCGGTACAAAACCCTCTACGAGAGGTGAATTGAAAAAATGCCGACAGAAAGTAGTCAGTTGTAAGGCTAGGAACAACTTCTAAATGAACGGCCTTTGTGGCGAGGCAGACGAAAACATACAGGTATGCCTTGTATAATTTGGCATTTCGGTGTGGGCCAGATTTAAGAAGGAACGGTCCTCCGAAATCTGTTGATACCCTTATGAAGGGTCGTACTTGTTCCACCCGACACTGAGGTAAGTCTCCCATCGGCGGTGATTTAGGAGTAGCTCCTAGTCGGAAGCAACGTCGACAGAGGGAGAGCTGATGTCTAATCGCGCGACGAGCAGACAAGATCCAGAAGCGTCTCGCTAAAATGGCCTGTAAGGTAGAAGGCCCACAATGCAGATGCATTATATGATAATGCTGAATGAGTAACTTTGTAAAATGGTGAGAACGAGGCAACAAAATTGGATGTTTCCTCTCCTCTAGTAAGTTTGAATCTCGGATTCGACCTCCACTCTAAGGAGCCCAGAGGCGTCCACATACGGAAATAGTTTGAAAACGCGGGTTGAAGGATTCTTTCCTTTCGCTAACAGCTCGAAATCGACTTCAAAATCGGCGTGTTAAACAAAACGTATACAAGTGTTTAAAGCTGATGAACGCTCTGAAACGGACAACGGTCCGGCAAGCTTAGAGGGAAATCGTAGGTTGCTAATGAAGCAAAGACACCACGCAGTCACATTTATAAGCTTATCGAAAGAGCTATAATTTTCAATCCACGGTGTAGTGACCGTGGAGGAAGTGCACGCAGTCAGGGACATTCGACGAATGCCTACCAGTTTGTCCGATGAGAGTGGAACAATATTTTTCGGCCAGTTGGCATCAGGTTTTGACAGCCATAAAGGTGACCACCACAAGTCGTGATCAGGGAGCTCTTCGGGCGAAATGCCCCTGGATGCACAGTCCACCGGGTTAAGCTTGGTAGGAACGTACCTCCATACCTCTGGGTCGACCAGAGAAATGATTTGCGAAACACAATTTGACTCGAATACCTGTAATAGGTGCGGGGGGGTTTTCAGCCAATAAAGAGCGACCGTAGAGTCCGACCAACAAGTTAGTTCCAGATGACCTACTTGAGAGGTCAGCGAAGCCCGAATGTGAGAGGCGGTTCTAGCTAGAAGCAACGCCGCACACAATTCAAGTTTGGAAATAGTCAGTTTAGTTTTAATTGGGGCTACCTTAGTTTTCCCTATTAGAAGGTGAATGGAAACTAACCCATCGCGATGAATCACCCGGAGATAAACGGCGCAAGGATATCCGGACGAGGATGCATCACAGAATCCGTGAAGTGAGTATCCTTCCGAGTGTTGAGTTAAAATAAAGTGATTGATTTTGACCGAACACAAACTGGGTAAGCCTTGCAAGAATGAGTCCCATTCACGGACAATACGGTCTGGAGGAGGTTCATCCCACTCAGCACCTAGAAGCCAGAGTTGTTGCAGAAGAAGTTTAGCCCGAAAAACGACTGGAGAGAGCCAGCCACAGGGGTCGAAAAAAAGCGCCATTGTGGATAGAATGGAACGCTTCTTACAAGGGCCTGAGCTCACATTTTGAAATGCGTACGAAAAGGTATCATCCTTGGGGCTCCATTGAACGCCAAGAACTTCGAGAAACAACTGATCGAAGTCAAGGGGGACTTCACAATGATCAGAAGGGAGGTCACACAGCAACTTTTGAAGAATTTGAGGACCATTTCCTTAAATCGAATCCACCGAGGGACAATAACGAAATTATATCGGATTTCAGTGTCTGAGCAGCTTCGATGGTGTCAGAACCCGTTAAAATATCGTCGACGAAAATGTCGTGAAGAATAGCGCGCGACGCCTGTGGGAATCGATCTTCGTTCTCGTACGCGAGTTGGTGTAAGCAACGCATAGCAAGGAACGGCGAACAGGTCTCGCCATAAGTAACAGTATTCAGGAAATATTCCTGAATCGGAAGATCTGGGGAATCACGCCAGAGGATCATTTGGAAACGGCGATCCTCAGGATGAACTAGAATCCGTCTGAACATCATTTTGATGTCAGTGGTGAAAACATACCGGTGAGTTCGGAATTGGAGTAGGATATCACGGATATCCTGTTGCAACTTTGGACCTGCCGCAAGACACTGATTTAACGAAGCGCCTGAGGTAGATGGCATGGATGCATCGAAGACGGTACGAATTTTGGGTTTACGGTACTTGTATTTGATGATCCCGTGGTGCAGTATATAATACCTTTCCTGATCGTCAGGAGGAGGCTGTGGGACCAGTGTCATGTCACCGAGCTCACGGTATTCCTGCATGAACTGAAAGTACAGTTCCTTCAGGAGTGGATCTCTTTCAAATTTCCTCTCAATCGCTATGAAATATATGAATGACTATCTACTGGAGTAGTTTATTTTATCCTATTGTATTGTATTGTATTAGCATATCAGACTGTCTCCTAAAACATGAATATACCACGCAACCTGAATATAATTTTCAATAACCTTCAGTTCGAGCATACCCAGAAGAGAAGACAGGGACACAAATCGCATCGGGACGAAACCCGGTCATCTGATACACAGAAGGGTCGAAAGTGGACTAAAGGCCAACATACGATTGCTCAAGGAAAACCTGTAATACTATTTTAATCTGAATCATGTGCTATTAACCCTGGGTGGCCACGCACACCGAGCGGCGTTTTACATACTACAATCTCAAAATATTGCAGTTAGACACTCAAAATTCGGTACACAGATGCCTTGTTGGACCAAAATTACATTGTAAAATTTTGGTTGGAATATCTCATATACAAGCGACGCAAATAATATTTAAAATCCGCCATATTTATGAAAACACTATATATTTTTTGGAAAAATACCATTTTCATACGACGGAAAAAACAAACAAATAAATTACAATGGATATTATTCTTCTGATTAAAATTGAACAATCTAATGTAGAGTGACTTCCTGCAACTACTAATAATTGTTATGTAGGAAAAGCTGTCAAATTCGCAGTAAAAAATATGAAAATTTTCACAGATTCACATTGATAAAAAAGTATTTTATCAGTGTGATATAATAAGGGTTAAAAAATAATAAGGGTTTTCTAAAATTGTCCAGAGTTAAAACATGAAACTCTTGAGGGGCAAATACCTTTATTTTTGACAATTTTGTTTTTTTATGAAATGTTAGGAAGGTTAATAAATAAATACAAACGGAGCTGCCATGGAATTCACCAACGGGAGTCGGGCCCATCATAATACTATTTTTTTACACTTCTGGGGGGTGAGCAGTGGATTCCGGACTTACAAACCGGCTGTGGTAGGTTTAGGACAGCTGTCTTGCCACATGTGAGCGTTCACCTTACCACCCATTCACTCCCCCTTCGAAGCCATAGAATTTGAGATGCGCAAATCGCAGTTTTAGATATTTTTTCTAGTAGTAGTAGTAGTAGTAGTAGTAGATGGAGTGGGGGGCTTGTTTCCAGCCCTTGATGTCACCTAGATCTGTAAGGTCTTTTGTAACTACCCACTGTGTGGTTAGGTCAATTGTCAGCTAGTAGCCCGGTACTTCTTACCAGACTAAGTAGGTCACTGACCTTCAAGTTGGGCAGATCGCTGGGTTCGAGAAAGGCTCGTCCCAGTAAACTGTGTCTTTTGGCGGCGAGCCCTGGACAGCGGCCAACAATGTGTATGCTGTCTTCAGGTTCCTCGCCACATATTCGGCAATCCTTGCTCTCAGTCAAGCCAAGGTTGAATAGATGAGCTCTAAGGGTCGTGTGTCCGGTGAGGAGACCGATAGTGGTTCTAAGGTTCTTCTTGCTCATGTCAAGTAGGGCCTTGGTTTTCTTCTGTAGTGGTTGCTCCATCATGGCTTTTGCCTGGCGACATCCCTGACTCTGTTTCCAGGAAGCCCGATGTTCCTGCTCCAAGCAGTCCCTGATGATTTTCTTACCTGTAGCGAAGGGGACCCCTACAGCTGGCTCCACTGGGCAATCCAGTGTGCCCAGTTTTGCCAGTCTATCGGCCTCTTCGTTTCCGGGTATGCCTTGGTGACCCGGTATCCACATTAGGGTGATTTTGTTGGATTTTCCCAATTTGTTGAGCTCCTGCATGCAGTCCCAGACCACAGAAGATTCTGTGGTGGCTTTAGCCAGAGCGTCCAGTGCTGCTTTGCTGTCAGAGCAGATGAGGATTTGTCTGTTTTTTACCTCAAGTCGACTTTGTAGTTTTATGCATTCCAATATGGCAAGTACCTCGGCTTGGAAAACCGTAGCGTATTGTCCAAGGGGGATGCTGATTCTGTGGTTGGTTTTGGGTCCGTACACGCCTGCCCCAAAACGTCCATTTGTTCCTGAGCCGTCGGTGAACCAGGCGTCTGCGTTGTGGCTTTGAAGCCACTGCGGATTTTTCCATTCTTCCCTGGTGCGGATTAGGATTTTATAGGATTTCTCTACCGAAATTTTTTTCCGTAGTCGATCCTGGGTCAGAGTGAATGGGCTTTTGTGGAGGAGGTTTAGCTCGGGATGATTGTGCCCTCCACGCTTCCACTCGCCCAAACACTTCAGTCTGTATGCTGTAAGTCTGGCGGAGTGGATGATGAGCTTGTCCAGAGGCGGGCAGCAGAGTGCCACCTCTAATCCCGCTGTTGGGGTGGTCTTCATGACGCCAGTTGCAGCCCTCAGGTAGTTACCTTGAAGGCTTTTAAGCATTTTTACTGTCTCAAGCTTTTCCACCCTGGACCACCAGACTATTGCAGCATAGGTTAGTCTAGGCAGCAGTACTGCCCTGTAGAGCCATAAGGCGACCCTGGGTTTGAACCCCCAGGTTTTTCCCATGACTCTTTTGCACGTCCACAACGAGGCATAGAAGGTTGTTCTCTTGCGCTCGAGGTGGTGCTTCCAATTGAGCTTTGGGTCTAGATAGACTCCTATGATATTTTTTCTAAGAAAGAGTTGATTATTTTTCTGGAAAGGCCAAGATCTTTAAAGAGGTGAAATAGAGATTTAGCTGGCAGGCCACGAGCGCCAACTTCCACCGCGTGAAGGTGGAAGGAAATATTAGTGTTAAAAGGCCGTAAGGATTAGGACATTCTAGCGACTTAACTATAGTGGCCGCAATCGCTCCTGACATTCGTGGTCGTAAAACGTGCGAGCACGACAGCACATCAGCGTTCTCGCTCTACAAGAGATGTGGCGCATGGTGCCAGGTAATCGATATCGATTGATTCTTATATCGATGATTACATACAATTAAACTATTAAAGTCGACTATTATCGTCAAAACCCGGCTTTAATAACAAATCCAGAAAGAATTGCGAAATTAAAACGGATATTCTATCCTACCTATTGCAAAATATTAATGCACTGAAATATTCTAAATTATCTGAAATGTCGAAACACAGCAATTAGTTATTGCCCTAATGGGGACATACTTAATAGGACATTGTCTTGAAGAATAATTAATTATTTCACTAATGTGATTAGAAATGTATGACACCACATTATATAAAGTCTTTTCCTAACAGTGCATTGTCTGACACAATAGTGTGACAAGTAGTGTATGTCATTATCTACTGGACATCCGACAGCGGTAGCGAAACGAACCTTTGGCTTAACGTCTGGTTAAGGTAGGAAGATTTTAAGTACTTACCTTAGGTCCGAGAAACCCGCGGCGACAAATAGTACTTTGTCAGTAATAATTTATGTATAAAAAATGAATTCACCGCCACGAGTAGGTACAATACAATCATTCCATTTGATAATTTCTGTTAATATGGACTCGTTTATTAAAAATAATATAACAAGTATTTGTGGTAATATTCAACAACAAAGTCGTATTATAATAAATAATGTTTTAATTTTTCTAACGGAGTTAAAGGAAGATCCTGTTAAGTTAAAGGAAGTGAACTTCGACAAACCTCGTGACCTAGCTGCAATAATTTGTGGGATTAGTGTCAGTACTGTGAGTAGAATACGGAAGGAGAGTGCTTCTGGCGAAATAAGGTCTCCGCGGGAACAAGTTCTTCAATCACGCCCAGTGACAAATTTGGACGAGTTTGACAAAAGTGTTGAAAAGCAGATTGTTTTTTCGTTTTATGCAAATGGCGAATATCCTTCAGCGAAAAAGATTTTAACAGCTGCGATGGAGAAAATAGAAGGCTTCAAGTGTAGTGAGTCTTCCATGAGATCAATTTTACACAACCTTGGATACAGATTTAAGAATGCACTAGATGGAAGAAAACAACTCATGGAACGACGAGACATTGTCTGCGCCAGGCTGAAGTTCCTTAGAAAACTAGATGATTTGAGAAAAAGCGGAGATTCACGTCCAAGAATTTATATAGATGAAACCTGGGTAAATCAGAACCATTGTCGGAAGCGCGTATGGGTTGATGAAAATAATGAAGGGGGTTTAAAGAAGCCGATTGGAAAAGGTAGCAGACTTATTGTTTGTCACGCAGGCTGCGAAAAGTGCGGATTCATACCGGGCGCTAATTGGGTTTTCCGTGCTGTTAAATCAAAAAATGAAGATTACCATACAGAAATGGATGCTGTGGGTTTCACCGACTGGTTTAATCGATTGCTTCAAAGTCTTGAGGAGCCTTCGATTTTAATAATGGACAATGCCAGTTACCACTCCAAGAAGATCAACAAAGCTCCGACAACCGCCTCTACAAAAGCAGAAATTCAAGAATAGCCTCGGCAACAAAAGATAGCCTTTTCAGAAAATGCTTTTAAAGTTGAACTTCTTCAAAAGGTAAACGAAAATCGCGGGAAAAGTCATATCATTTGGACCAATTAGCAAATGAATGGGGTCATTAAGTGGTTCGTTTACCGCCCTATTATTGTCAATACAATCCAATAGAATTGATATGGGCACAGGTCAAAGGAGAAGTAGCAGCAAGAAAGAACACATTTAAAATGGCTGATGTGGAAAAATTAACTAACGAAGCCATTGAAAATGTAACAATAGAAAATTGGACAAAATGTGTTCGTCACTCTGAAGCTCTGCAAGAACAGGATTTAAAGAGCTTTTATGTATGCGACCGCCTTATAATAAATATCGACGAAGACGATAGCGACACCGAGGACAATGATGATGATCTCGATTAAGAAGCACCAGAAGCACTCTCAACTTGTACCAAATAATCGCATTTTTTGTGGTTTTGATGGCTTCTAGGATGAACTTAAAAACTCCAAAAAGATTTTTTCCGGCGTTTTACGTGTTCTAGAGTCCATTTAAACTAGTAAAGCGTTTGTGTCTGTCTGTCCGGACGTTACTATGTACAATAACTCGGTTAAACTACGTCCGTTTTTAAAAAAAATTTCGCTTCTAGAAATCGCTATAGATTCTGATAACCTAAAATAAATTCAAATTGATAAATAATTTTGCTGCTCCGAATAATGCTCTTGGACATTGTACATATCAATTTACATGTAATTACATGCAAAGTAATGAAAGGTTCATTCTTATCGACGATGTACCTTTGCAAAAAAACACAATATCTTTGCCTTAACAAAAGAATTTCCTTCTCTAACGGTGTATTCAAAATTGTAAAACTAAAGAAAAAGTAGGTTTCATAGACTAAAAATTATTTACATAGCATTTCATATATATTTTTTAATTTTATAATGTTTATTGTAACACCGATCTTTGTGTGGTGACGGTATCAACCACACTCATAAGTGACTCGTATCAACAACACAATGTTTTTGAAGAGCTTGTTCTCCTAGAGCAATTAAAGCGGAAGATCATTTGGAACGTTATGAGATTAACCTTTGGCGTAACATTTGAAACCCTTCCAGAGAGTAACTCCCTTTATTGAGGGTGTATTTACAGGACTGGCAATGAATGTCTTATGATTTACGTGCTAAGTTCATTTAGTTGTTTTGGACTACCCTGAACATCCTAATATATTATAAATACATACAAGAAAGTAATTTGTTTTGTTTGTTTGTTTGTTTCTACTCTTTATTGTGAAATTTCACAATGGGCGGGTTTATTATCATACGACAATCTCTTACAACCAACCCTAATATGAAGTGTTTATATGTATGTGTGCATGTAACATGTGTGTAAGTGTGTGTCTTGTTATGGCATTCGACCGACAGAATTGAAAATGCAATTCCGTTAATTTTATCCCAATGGAAAATGGTGACCCAGCCGGGAATCGAACCCGGATCCTTACAATGTAAGATCAGGCGACCTAACTTAACACATGGGCCGAAGTTTAACAACCCCTTCGGTTTCCTACCTGCCTGTTTTAATTATTTCATTTTTCATTTAAGTACTGTCAAATATTACTATGTATCCGACCATATCAATATCGAAAATCCATCGATATCGATAGTGTGGCCGGGGATAGCGATCTCTATATCTTGTGCGAGGGCGAAAAGTGAAATGCTGTCTTGCTCGCACGTTTTAAGCGAGCGATTGTCAGGAGCGATTGCGGCCACTATAGTCTTAACGACGACTAGCGAAACAAAATAATCAAAAAACAAGAGCATACGCATCCACTTCACCTTTTCTGCAAAGATAATCATTCCTCTTTCAGGTGGTTGTGAGGTGTTTGTTTAGGACATTATATCCCGTCATTAGTCCAGACACTGTGCTTATTCAGGTCTTGCCCGGTCTGAACAGTGTTTCAGATATCTGATATTTGCGTCCAATCCATGTGGCCCAGTGAAGCTTTTGTCATTTTTACCTAAGACATCGTTTACACAGAAATAACGCATTCTACAATTCTTTGCCGAATACGTATTTTTGTGTAAACGAAATTTTAATTAATAAAAGACAACATTTTAACACAAAAAAACTACTCCAATTGTTTATAAATGTGCAGCAGCCATGTCATGGTAATACTTAGAACGGGCTACCATAATTGAAAGCGTATACAAAATTTTGTATCTATGCCGTTGACCGTTGAGGAGTTATAAGTTCCCTCGTTGGACGCAAACAGTGGGTGCCGGAGTCCTGTCTTGATAAAATTTAGAACGGGTTATCAGAACTGAATGAGTGTACAACATTTCGTGTCTGTGCTGTTGACTGTTGAGGAGTCCCTTCGTCTGGAGCCAACGCAGGATGTAGAATCAGGTCATGCTTACCGTAAAAAAATGCATTGTCATCAGAATTGAACCAACATGTACATTTTCAACTTCAACTGCCATTTATAAATGGCAAAGTTCTGGGGCAAACATTAAAAAAAAGATACAACCGAATAGATAACCTCCTCCTTTTTTTGAAGTCATTTTAAAATGTCAAAAGCACCATTAGGACCCAGGGATTGGTCCAGGTGGTGGTGACTGACTGCGTACAACCTACTAACTACGTGATTTCTACTTAAACATTTACCTGAAAATCGTTTGATTTGTGTCTCTTTTGATTATTCTGCCCGTGAAAGCCGCCACCAGTGCGCCCAAGCTGTGCCCGATGAGGTAGATGAGCTTGAAACTGACACGCAAGCCCTCGATAAAGGCGGCTATTTGATTTGCGATGCAGGGGGTTTTCCGGGCAGCTTTTTGGTACGCCACGAGGTTCGTAAGTTGGCCAGCGAGACAGTTAAGGGCGTTGACCAACAGGCAATTGGAGGGTGGATACTTCACGATGATTTCATTCTTGATGTCCTGAGGTCCTGGATGATCTGCATCGCTAAAGAAAGACATAGTAAATAAGCTTCAATTTTAGGCCCACCCTGTGAAATGCCTCATTCGAGGACCATCAGCCATTACCGCTGACCGAGGGTTGTTCTGTTAGTGCCCACGCTGATGATGCGCAATTGCTGGTAGGCGGTAGAAGAAGATCGGTTCTAAATAACAAGGCAACTGCTTCGCTGGACCTTGTCTGTCAATAGGGATCTAATGGGTCCAGTGCAGTTGGGCCATTATGACCCATGTGTCAAGGTCGTCACAGCTCATAGGTCAGCCTCCATTCGGTAGCTTCCACGCAGAAGTGCGAGCCAGGGTAGGACTCTGTGCCAGCAAGCTAGTTCCCTTGGGAATCGTCCCTCGGGCGCAGATAGTAATGCCCCCAAAATGGCTGATGTACCCTGGGTTGGCTTCCGATGAGGGAACTCCTCAACGGTCAACAGCAGAGACCCAAAATGTTGTATACGCATTCAATTATGATAGCCTCTTCCAATTTCCACCATGATATGGCTGATGTACTCTGGGTTGGCTCCCGATGATGGAACTCTTCAAGGGCTATCATAATTGAATGCGTATACAAAATTTTGAGTCTTTGCTGTTGACCGTTGAGGAGTTCCCTCATCGGGAGCCAACCCAGGTTACATCAGCCATGAATGTTGAAACTTGGAAGTTGCTATCATAATTGAATGCGTACGCAAAATTTTGAGTCTCTGCTGTTGACCGTTGAGGAGTCCCCTTATCAGGATCCAACCCAGAGTACATCAGCCATGTCATAGTAGAACTTGGAAGGGGCTATCACACTTGAGAGCGTATACAAAATTTTGGATCTCTGCTGTTGACCGTTGAGGAGTTCCTTCATCGGGAGCCAACCCAGGGTGGACGGATTTCAACCACAATCTTTTTAGCTCATGCCATGATCAAATGATGCCTGCATGTCAAATTTCAGCTCAATAAGATAACGCGCTTCGGCGCTATCGTCGGAGATATCCATCGCGCACAGTCGCCTCCTAGAGTGTCGGACGCGACATCCGTCAAGTGTGAACAGAGCGACGACACCCGATTAAAAATCGGGCCCGACACCCGACAAAAGGGAACAGAGACGCCGACATCCGGTTAAAAATCGGGTCCCGAGACCTGACAAATGGGAACGGGGTGTACCGTTTACATTTATCTACAGTAGCGCAGCCGCGCAGGGGTCAAGGGGTGTCCTATATGATGCTCTCGCGAATTACGGCTTTCCGGAAATTCGTGGTGCCCTGGGTGTAGCGCATTGAGGACTCAAGTACAGACATTATCATCACATCCATACCTGGTATAACCGTGCTGATATATAATCGTTTCTATGGATTTGTTAAAATCCCCATTTTGAGATAAAGAGTATCCTCCCGTAGCGCTTAATGGATATGGAGTCACCGTGTCTTTGTAATAGAAGTTGATGGTATTTTCAGGACAGACACCGGTACAGTCGGCATCCGGGTCCACTCCACCTGCAATTTTGAAAAAAGACAATCACCTTAATTTAACGGCGAGCGTCACTGCGGTTTTTTTTATTGGTATTATCATTGATTATAGGGGAGGAGCGGAAAGATGGATAGAGCGGGCAAGATGGATACACGAAATAATATCAGAACGCTGCGCGTGCTGAAATTCCCGACAAATTATTGTCGTAGCCTACACGCCGACCAACTTCGCCGCTCAGTACCCGCCACCCTCCCGCGGGCGACACACGTCCTAGGAGAGAGATGACGTTTTGTGTTCCGCACTTTCGATTTTTTTAAAGTAACTGAGAGTGAATATTTGTTTTGTTTCCTTGTAAATTCAAATATTTTTCAATTTGTTTAGTAGTGAACATGCTTGCTTTAAATGAATTACATTGTTCATTGGTTTTATTTTATTTGACAATATTTTTATTTCTCCGTATGCGAGTGGGCAAGGTGGATCATGCTGTTTATGGTATATCCATCTTGTCCGACGACTACTAAAATTTTATTTTATGTATGAACTCTTATCCTTTGCAGATCCTTTGCAGACAAACAGTTATCTTGTAAGAATACGAAGAAACCTGCAATCAGCCATAAAACTTCGCCCGACAAAAGCTCTGACCAGCCCACTAATTCATGCACAGTCTGCGAAGAACCGTCAAACACCCTTAACCGAAGACTGGATATAATGTTCGGGGTGCAAGAATTTGACACCTGAACTCTGCTCCTCCTATCTGGGCTATGGCTCATACCTTTGCGACCAGTGCAATGACTAAAAGGAACATTATCCATTTTACCCGACTTCGTGATCCATCTTACCCGCCCTGGTTGGGCAACTAGGATAGTGTCCAGTTTTTATTATTCTTAAAATTTCATAAACTTCATTTTAATGTTACCTGATTTCTATGTTGCCGATGATACGTTACTATGTAAACGATTGTAAGAGATTAAGTGTATAAGATTAATGTAATGATTAGTTACTTAATATATTTACTTAAATGATAAATATATTTTGGGCCATCATAATCATAAGAATTGGAACTAACCGCGTAAAATAGTGAAATTCTCAATTTTACTTAGAAATAACATTTTTGTCCTTACTGAGAGATTTATTGCGGTAAGATCCGTTTGTCATAATCATGATGATAATTAACTAGGACAGTCTGTAAACATTCATTAATTTTGCCTTTGTATACCTTCCTCGCTTTTTTTTAAAAAAAAGCATTTTAAGTCTTTTATGAAATTATCAGTTGAATTCCATTTTTTTTTGTTTAGAATTTTTAATGATTTTAGTAATATTTCTATAATAAAGTACAGAAGAAGTAATATTTATATATAAAAATAAGAAACCGCGCTGAAAGTTTTTGAATAAAACAAAAACAATTATCACAAGTCAAATGCAAAAAAGAACTCGAAAATCAGATACAGACTCAGAGAACTAGTCCTGATACTGAAACGCAAGAAACTCCTCTTGATTTATCGAATGACTTATCTTCCGTCAGAGCATCTTTGGACCCGGTCGAGGCAATCACAGAGTCGGCTGAAGAATATCGTTCAACTACTTTAAGTGCCAAATGTAATGATTTTGGTTTCGACAGAGTCGTCGAGAATGCACAGGTCCACGAGAGATTCGAAGAAAACGACATTCAAAATGATCCACTAGCGCCACCTATTGGCATTCTGAGCAACACGTGCACTAAAATCCTCTATGATTCTAAATTATTTGGAGACTTCAAGGTTACGATTTGAAAGAACTTGTAACGGACCTTAAGTCCATTACATGCGATCAACAAATGCATCGACTTCCAGTGAAATCCACTGACACAATTCAGCTATTATTTTGACTCGTGTAGCTATGAATCAGCACGATGAAACAATACTTTTACTCGGAATATTTTCGGAGTGCATCATTTCACGGCCTTTTTAAACCGGCGAAAAAGCAACCAAATTATCATTCCCCGAGTGATCACCTTCCCCCAAGGTTGCGACGGCATATCCGGTACCCCTCTTACGAGGTCGCTCAACGGATCCGGCTCCTTGGTTTCCTTTCCTTATTCTCCCTGAGTCTCGAAACATTAGTCTGTAATCCCACAGACTCGAGCGGTGTTCAGTACAAGATACTAGGAACACACATACGATCCTCATCCGTATATCCTCGTACACTCGCGTCAAAGTAAACTATTCGGCAAGCGTTATAACTGGCAATATTCAAACCTTCGATCAATAAATTCCTTCTACTTCATTCAAAACCGCCTTTCAATACGGAGATAACTCGTAAGTTGACACCACCACCTCATACCGAATAAACCTGGAGTCTTGTGAGGGGGGTCCTTCACAAACTGAAGATATATTGTAGTTCATCATTGAATATGATGAAGATATGCCTCTAATTATTCCCTTAACTTGGCATGACACTGTAATGTCTAAGGTAATAACAGACGAAACCATAATGACTTTAAATAGTAACATTAAGAATGCTTCAACTTCCAAACCCCCCAACCAAGAGAAGACAGCTCCTTTCTTTGGAACTCGACTCAAAAACACTACAGACTCGATTGGCTGTTCCTGTACTGCAAATGATGACACCCGCAGAGATTCATCTTTCAAGACCTCTAATCAAGATAGGCCAGATACTACCTCTAGAACCCAAGCTGAAATTGGGACAGTTGTTGTTGAGACAGCGCTCTCCAAAACACAAAAACGATCGTCTTTGGCTAGTTTTTTAGGATATCCTGAAATTGCGTCAAGGAAAGGAAAAATCGTAAAGAAAAGAGAACCAACCTATCCCATTTGGATTGACAAGCCTGAGATGCAAAGAATATTTAAAAAAACTAGAAAATAAGAAGAAAAAAAAGCAGACCAATTCTGACATCATGCCTCGCTATTCATTATTTTAAATATTTGTTAGTTTTATATAGGATTTTTATCTTTTATATTTATGATCTGACAAATTTAAAAAAATAACGTGACCAATTATTACAATTTCTTGAACTATTTAAACATTATATTTATTACCCTTGGATTGCTTTTAAATGTGATTATTTATTGGATTTTTAATACAATTTCCATTGATTTGGAAATTAATGGAAATTTTATTTTTAATATAATTTCCATTAATTCCATTATTTTCGACTGGTGACTAAGTAAATAAATAAAGTTAACGTTGGACTCTTGCTGGCTGTTGGCGTAGCTTGACTGGGGATTATATTGTGCTCAAAGTCTTTACTTTAACTCCATGGAAGACAGAATTGCTTGATGTCTCTATAACTCTCTGGGGGTGGCGGGTTCGGCCGTATTAAATGAGATCCCTCGTATGACATCATGTTCGCAGCAATGAACAAACTACACATGCACCATATCTAAGTAACCTATCAATATTCAGTTTTAATCCAGTGTAAAAAAGAATATAAAAATAAGAAATTAAAATATGTGATACTTACACAAGGCGTTTGTAATTGTGAAAAGAAACAAAAAAAGTAACGCAGAATAAAAAAACATTGTTTTTTTATTTTTATAAAACAGTCAGTTCAGCGATAATTCGGAGAACGTACTAGAACATATAATTTCTAGAAGAAAGTAGAAAGAACGATGAAAACTTCACCTATATATAATTTATGAATGCAAAAGGGGTATTCACATATATTTATTTTATTTTACCTTATTTTTCTAAAACTATGTAACACCACAAAATACTGTAAAATTAGGAATTAAGTCTTGATTAAAATAAAAAAAGGCTTATATTATATGGCTTTCGAAACCACAATGCTTAAAAATAGTGGTTAAATAATTTTTAAAAATCAATATAATAATAAAGTTAATAAAGTGAACAATAATTATAATAAAACGCTTTATTTGATGAAACGAATAGACGTGCTTATTGGGTTAAAGCAATATCTTACAGCTAACTAAACCTAATAGGGAAACATGTTGCCCTGTAAAAATATAGGAAAAAAATATTAAAATCACTTACAAAGGCAGCTCCTATCAAATGTATCTAACATTACAGCAGAAGATATAATAGACAAAATATTAACAAAAAAAAACTTTTTTTTAAAAGTCCAGCAGCCATGTTATTATGATACTTAGAACGGGCTATCATATTTAATTGCGTATACATAATTTTGTGTCTGTGATGTTTACCGTTGAGGAGTTCTCTAGTCGGGACGCAACCCTGGGTGCCGCAGTCCTGTCTTGGTAAAACTGAGAACGGGCTGTCATAATTGAATGATATACATAATTTCATATCTGCGCTGTTGACCGTTGAGGGGTCCCCTATTAGAGTCGTCAGCCAACTCTGGGTGCAGCAGCCGTGTCATGGTGAAACTTAGAACGGGCTATCATAACTGAATGCGTATACAAAATTTCGTGTCCGTGCCGTTGACCGTTGAGGGGGAGCTAATGGGCCCTTGCTGAGTTGGTCACGAAGACCCATTCTGTTCAGGGTTGGTCACACTCACGGGACAACACCTATCCGGCGGCCTCCACGCATGAAGTGCGAGCCCGGGCAGGACTCTGGCCTTAGGGCTAGTTTCTCCTAGGAATCAACCTTCTGGCGCTCCTGGACGGTCTGCGTCCCGTGCGGCGTAAGCCAATCGACTGTGCACTCTGACTAACATCTTGCGGTGTCAACTACAACGGGCGAGCCCGTCACCACAGGACGTTTTAACGATTAGTCGTTCTATCGCCCTGCAGTGAACGTAGAGACTTTGGACAGTACATTCTACGTCCAGCTACGTCACAACCCGTGAGAGTCCAACGCCTTACCGCGAGTAAGCCAGGAGTAAACCCGGCGGGCTCGAGAACTCGCGCCCTCACTTCCAATTGTGACCAGATTTCTCCGGTCTCTCGATTGGTTCCGAGTTCGAGGTCGCTTGCGCGGTCCTCTCCCTTATGAAGCGGTGAAACGGAGTGCACCGAATCTTCGCGGACCAAGGCGTCCTTTGCCCGCCTCTTACCCGGGATCGGATGGCCAATGGTCAAATCCAGAGCAGTCGCCATAAGGTACGCAACCACCCCCGCTCTATAGGAAACAATACAGTTCCCAGACTCCCCCGACTGTTAGTCGGAGAGCACAACCGATTGGAGCAAACCCCGCACGGTGCGCAGACCGTCCAGGGGCGCCAGAGGTTTGATTCCCAGGGGAGACTGGTTGACCCAGTGTCCTACCCAGGCCTCGCACCCCATGCGAGGAGGCCGTCGGATGGGTGTTGACCCGTGAGTGTGACCGACCCTGTACACATGGGTCATCGTGGCCAACTCATCATGGGCCCGTTAGCCCCCAACTCTGACTAACAGTCGGGGGAGTCTGGAAGCAGTACTGTTTCCTATAGAGCGGGGGTGGTTGCAGACCTTACGGCGACTTTCTCGAAACGACCATCGGCTACCCGATCCTGGGTGAACATCCGGGCAAAGGATGCCGTAACACTCCTGGCTATCTCGCGGTTATGGCGTTGATCTCTTACGGGCTATTGGCGGAGCTTGACGGTGGACTGTTTTTGTCCAAGTCTTCTGCGCTCGCTTCAGGGAGACATAACGACTAATCGTTAAAACTTCCTGAGGTGACGGGCTCGCCCGTTGCAGTTGACACCTCTAGTTGTTGACCGTTGAGGAGTCCGCTCGTCGGGAGCCAACACAGGGTGTAGAATCAGGTCATGTCATAACCATAAAAAAATGCATTGTCATCGGAATTGAACCAGCATGTAAATTTTTAACTTCATACGATAGCATTTGAGGAGTTCCCTCAATTCCTTATGGATCAGAAGAGGATTTTGATAAAAATGGGACCAATCTGGAAGTTATAAGACGTATCTGGAAGTTATAAGACGATTATAAGACGTTGTCACGTCAAAAATCATGGAGCAATAAACCTATAATGACATATGGGAGGGACGAGTGAAATTTATGAGCGTGTGTTAAAGGGTCTTCTGAAGAAATGTATAACCTTGTTTTCTTTTACCCTGCGTTTGAAGTACAATCTCGGTGCTGTCCCCACATGCGTGCGTAAGGCGGTTCCGAGACGGGATCCATTTACGGAGAAGGAGTGTGTGTGAAATCACTACTGCGGCCAGGGATCGAGAGCAGTAGGTCGCCTGATCTCATAGGGCGCCCGTGAGCTAATAGAGCATTAAACCTATTTATGAGATAGCTCGGAGCGGTCTCCCTCGAAGATTTTGAAAAGCAATCCAAAGACTCTCCTATCTCTCCTTTCTCGGGTCGTCAGGGAATGAAGTCTCCTTCTGTACTCCGTAATGAGGTAATATTTTCAAAGGTAGTAATAGTAGTAGTAAACGGAGTGGGGGGCTTGTTTCCAGCCCTTGGTGTGACCCGGTAGTCCGGCACTGCTTACCAGTCCATGCAGACCTTCAAGTTGGGCAGATCGCTGGGTTCGAGAAAAGTTCGTCCCAGTAAATTGTATCTTTTTGCGGCGAGGCCTGGGCAGCGATCAACGATGCGTATGCTGTCTTCAGATTCTTTGCTACATATTCGGCAGTCCTTGCTCTCGGTCAAACCAATGTTGAATAGATGTGCTCTAATGGTCGTGTCGGGTGAGGAGACCGATAGTGGTTCTAAGGTTCTTCTTGCTCATGTCAATTATGGCCTTGGTTTTCTTTGGGAGTGGTTGCTCCATCATGGTCTTTGCCTGGCGACATCTTTGGCTTTGTTTCTAGGATTCCCGGTGTTTCTGCTCTAAGCAGTCCCTGATGATTTTCTTACCTATAGCGAAGAGGACCCTAACAAATGGCTCCACCGGGCATTCCAGTGTGCCCAGTTTTGCCAGTTTGTCGGCCTCTTCGTTGCGGGGTATACCTAGATGGCCCGGTATCCATATTAAGGGGAGTTTGTTGGCTTTTCCCAATTTGTTGAGCTCTTGCATGCAGTCTCAGACCAAAGAAGATTCCTTGGCGGCTTTAGCCAGAGCGTTTAATGCTGCTCTGCTATCAGGGCAGATGAGGATTTTATTTTTACCTCAAGTCGACTTGTATGCATTCCAATATGGCAAACACCTCGTCTTGCAAAACCGTGGCATATTGGCTAAGAGGGATGCTGATTCTGTGGTTGGTTTTGGACTTTCAAAGGTATATAAGTACATAAATATAGCATTGATTATAGCAGCTAAAGAAAATGTCTCTAGATCGTAATAAACTAGTACTTACAAACCCACCATTTAATTAAAATAAATCTGCTTTTAGCATTTTTCGCGATATTTGTGATGGTTCCTTGCTTCAAACATTATTTGAACAGGTGATATATTTTAGTGTGAATAGTTGCAGTTGTACATATAACATTAGCTTCAAATGAAATGAGTCATGCTTTGTTTGAACTATTCCAATTGCATTATTATATTCGCAAAATAAAATAAAACTGAATAAACAGTTAAATTTAATAGGTCTTTAAGTTAAAGGTTTAAAAGATCATTATATTGTCAATATAGTATATACATACCTATAGCAGTTTGTTTGAAGTACTTTATTGTACAAACAATGGAACACAATATAGTGGGCCTATTTCCAAATGGAAATATCCTCGACCAAACTGCCACCGTTATTGTGACTAAAGGTTTATGTGGCAAATTAATTTATAAAAAAAAGCATTTTTTATAGAGTAGCGGATATAATCAATGAATTCACTTACAAAATCATCATAATAAAGCAAATAAAACAATAATTTATAACACTATAGCAGCTTGATATCGAAGGAAGGAATAGGATAAAAGGACAAGCAAAGGGTGAGGGGTATTCATACGTTGAGTTAATGTATCTTAAAAGATTTTTTAACCCAGTTCAGATTTTCAAGCTATCTCAGGGGCAAAGGCACAGAGTTCCAGAGTCGGGCCACCTGCACTGCAAATGACATAGACATGAAAGTTGATGAATGCTGAGGTATAGCCAGTAGTATATTTTCTTGACAGCGTGATGGAAGGCTGCGGAATGAAAGCGGAAAGAAAAAAAATTACAAATGAGAAGGCATGGTTGAATGTAGTACACCAAAGAGTAGGGTGAGTATCTGAAAAACCCCACATCGTCAAATCGGGAGCCTGCGAAAAGTCGATGTGTGATGAAACTTCTACAGGGAATAAACAAAGCGAATACACGCGTTTTGAATCCTATCCAGATTATCGAGTAGCTCCTTATTCGCGTCTAGGTAAGCCACATCAGCGTAGTTAATACTTGGTAAAAAGAAAAGATTGTGCTATTCGGCGTTTAATAAAAAGAGGTAGAAAATTCTACATCGGATTAAAAGAATAGAGTCTCGCAAAGACTTTACGACTGACCTCACTTACTTGAGGATGCAAAGATAAGTTTTCAACAATGACCAGGCCCAGTTCGTTTAAAATTATGTGTAAGGGACAACGACGTTTTCGAAATTGAAAAGATGGAGATTATTTTTTATATTTGGCAATGAGTGAGCGACTTTCAATGATCTCGAAGCAGGCCATGGTTATGAGAGCATACTGTTATTGAAACCAAATTTACGCTTTATATGTCCTTTTCAGTTTTTCCAGATAGTTCCAATGTATCGTCAACAACCATCTATCGAATAACTTGTGGTTTATGTTACCTAGAATTCTAACCTTCTTGTAGTAGTAATCACTAGTATGATTAAATAAATTATCAACTGTGACACAACGAAAATAATGTTCTGAGTTGTCGCTGAGGATGGTATTTCTACTAACAATGTGCTTACGTGGAAAGTTTATAAATATATTGTCTAGTAATGCTCCTGATGCTGTTCTACATGGCTGGTCCCTTAATTAAGAATAAGAATAAATTTATTTCCGAAAAAAAGCTTTAAATGTTTGTATACATACTTTGCCTTACTAGGCCGATGACCGTACCAAGGTAGACTCGACTATGTTAGTTGTAATTTTTGAATTGTAAATTGTGCGCACAGTTATTAAAGAAAAACATGAATCTAATAGCTCTAATAAATAATTAGTATGTATATCAAGAGTTATTTTAATCTGGGTAACTTTCAATTGAGGACTTAAGTTGTATAATTTTGCTAAATTTACCATATTTTCAATTTACCCAGAAATCAGTATTAAAATCACCACACACACATGTGTATTTACTGTTACAAATTGAGTTTAAAAAATATATCAAATTTATCTAAGAACAGCTCAACGTCTTTTGATTCAATTTTAGATCGGTATATGCACTCTTATCGCTGTATCCTCAAAATTATGTCCATCATTAAATCTAGTAATATCTAAAATGTCTACTGCATACTTATTATCGATGTAAATCCTGTTTCTCCGTGATTTCTAGTAGTTCGCTATTGGCAAGCAGCCATATAGTAATTATTTAAATACACCATGTTTCACTAAAACAGAGGTCTGGGGTTTTCTCAATTTGTGTTAGAAAAGAACAGATATTTTCTTGTATATGTACCAACTTTCGAGTTCGCGACGTTTTGTTGGTTCTTCTAGGATAACTTTGAATCAATAGACACACTAAGATGCCTAATCTCGCGTTCTTTTTTAACGTTTTGAGCAGTTGCCTAGTCTATTGCAGACCTTTAGCTGGAATTCATGTGTTAAATGATAGATAAAATTTAGTCTTAGATGCATTTGGCATCACCACGTATCGATCGAGCTATTCTTTCACAATGTACAAATTTGTCTGAGTTCCTTCAGAAGCTTCCTTCCAAAATTTTGGTTTCGTTAAGCAGGACCTTGCAGTCTGTAAAAGAGACAATCCGTGTGTTGCCTCCAGTGGCAGGTCACACATTTTGTTCACGTACATTAAAGAGAACCGAGCCAAGGGCAATGTCTTGGGGAACACCACATCGGAATTTTGCTTTATCGCTTTCGATTCCATCGATTAACGTAATCTGAGATCTGTCCTCTAAATAGTTTTAGCCATAACCCAAAAGTTTCCGTTGTAGAAGGTCATGAGTTACAGTATCAAATGCCTTAGACATGACGAGGAAAGTAGTGATGGGTTTCTTCCCATTATCGATGGTTTTTGCTATATATTCTGTTGAAGAATTAATCGCATTTTTGTGTTGGTTCCTTGACCCTGCCTAAAGCCGTACTGATCGTTGGAGAGTAATTTTGCAGACTTAAAATATGACTCAAAACTTGATTTGGCAATTTTCTTTATAATTTTCGAGGTGATACTCAACAATGAGATTGTTCTATTGTTGCAAATACTATCCGTGCTCCCTGATGTATGTATAAGTCCCACTTTATCTTATTTAAGGGGGTATTCTGGTCTAGAGGCCTAAATTTTTGGCGTTCTTTCGAGAAAAATGATAATTTTAGAAAAACAGTTTTACAATAAAAAAAAAATAATACAAAGACGTTTAAAGAATACAAAAAAAAACACCAACAAAAAAAATACAAAATTCGAAGAGTTGAAGACTAGTGAGTATCAATAAAATGTGGCTGCTTTTATTTTCGAAATATTTTTGGAAGTACCAAGGCTAGAAAATTATCATCATCATGGCTATTATATATCTATATTATGTTAATATAATGTCCTCGTTAACCTTTAATTCAATGACCAATTCAAATATAAAAACTCAATTGGAATAGATAACACAAAGCGTGACACGTTTTATTGTAGCCTAATCTAATTAATATGCACAAGTGTAACCATTCACGCTAAAAAAACACCTGATCAAGTAATGTCTGAAGCAAGGAACGTCTGAAGCCATCAAACATCGCGAATAATGCGCGAAATAAAAGTATAATAAGTGATCGTAGAGGTCATTTGCATTCAAAATTACCTATATGTACAAATAGTTTCCCAGTTATCAATACTTTTTCTGTCGTATTTCAACATGGCATTTGCACAGTTTAGGCACCTGTGCCATCCAGGATGATATAACGATTCTAACATTACCACACACTTCTAAATTGGTGTTAGCATTTATAATTTATGGTGGAATCAAAAAAAAATGAACAACACGGACAAACATATACATGAATCCTGAAAACATTACACTCCTTGGGAAGTCGTGTAAAAATGATGCTTAAAGGGACTCATTCGAATCAAGACGTATAGACAATATAAGTATTGCGACGGCCTAGTTGACGACCATTCCAGAAGATGCGTTTCAGAAGTAGTTGCTGCTACGGTGGAACCACTGGCAGCAACTAGGGTTGTCGACTACAGCGGGCGAGCCTGTCACCTCAGGAAGTTTTAACGATTAGTCGTTCTATCTCCCTGGAGTGAGCGCAGAAGACTTGGACAAAACAGTCCACCGTCTAACTCCGCAACAAACCCGTAAGAGGCCAACGCCTTAACCGCGATATAGCCAGCAGTGTTACCAGGCGGGCTTACACTCACGCAGTCTCTCGATTGGTTACGAGTTCGAGGTCGCTTGCGCGGTCCTCTCCCTTACGAAGCGGTGAAACGGTGTATACCGAATCTATCGCGGACCACAGCGTCCTTTGCCCGGCTGTTCACCCAGGATCGGATAGCCGATGGTCGTCTCAAGAGCAGTCGCCGTAAGGTCCGCTCTATAGGAAACAGTACTGCTTCCAGACTCCCCCGACTGTTAGTCAGAGTCACTTCGGGCTGAGCAGTCGCCGCAGACTGACGTCTCTGGAACTGCTCCGCTTCAAAGTGCTTTCAAAAATACTCAACCGTGTTAGTGAGTGTGAATCTACCTCTTATCAGATAGCCTGGGTGTCCGTGCACCTGGGACAGTGTTCGCGGCGCTACACCCCACCGGGGTTGGCCCCTGGAAACAGGAAAACTATTTTGACGTTTGCGGTGCGAAGTTAAAGAGTAGGCTGTGCGTCCGGCGACCGCTTGCTCAGCTGCCTTTGCGCTGGGAGAGGTCGTCTGTTGGCGTGGGTGAACCCCGCGGCGAAGGCCACTGTGGGTTTGGAAATTAAAGGCGACATCAGTTTTCATATATTGGACATCTCTGAGGGGCGCGCACACTCTTTCGTTTCGCTGCGACGCGGTGTGCTCCGGCCGGGTGGTGTGCGCGACACTGGGCACGTGTCCGCAGACCTGTAATACGCGTAGGGGGCCGGCATAGTAGTACTTGTATTGATCATGTTATGATTCGCTCTAAGAATACGATTTCCACGATCATCTTCCAAAACTCTATTACAGATCATTATACAATATTATTTAAAGTAGGGAAATGGAGGAAGGAGGCTGAACATAAACATGAATTCACAAAGAAAACTATTAACTACGATAATATATTAAAAGACATTAGCAGGCACGACTGGTCTCCTGTTCTCTCTCTGCATAGTACAGATGAAACATATCGGGCATTTATCACTTCGTTAGGTCAAATAGTAAATAAAAATACGTCAATTGAAACTTTTAAAATTAGACACAAACACAAAAAACTAAAGCCTTGGATCACTAAGGGTCTACTCTTTTGTATTCACAAACGCGATAAAATGCACGCTACCTTAAAAAGCGACCGGATGACCTCATTTTAAAACAAAAATTTACGCGGTATAGAAATATATGTAAGAATTTAATTAAAATAACGAAGCAAAGATTCTACAAAACGCAAATTTCAAACTCGAAAGAAGACCCTCAGAAAATATGGGAAATAATAAAAGAAGCATCAAATTCAAAAAATAAAAAAACTTCGTCTTTGTCCAAAATCCAAATCGAGGATGAAGTTGTTACCCTGCAAAATAACACTAAAAAAGTGCTAAATCACATTAATAAACACTTTTGTGGCGTGGGTCCTATGTTAGCCAAAAAATTTGTCACGGATGAAGAAATTGATTCATGTAATGATACTGGTATCTACCAGGCCTCACTATATCTCAGACCGACTAATGCGGCTGAAGTCACGAAGATAATCGAAATCCTAAAGAATAAGTCAGCAGCAGGAAATGATGAATTAGGGTCCCATATATTTAAAATTACTAAGTCATATATAAGCGTACCCATGAGTCATATAATCAACGTTAGCTTTAGAAGTGGTGTATTTCCGAGCGATTTGAAAACTGCTAGAGTAATACCAATTTTTAAGGGGGGTGACAAACTGCAGGTGAATAATTATCGACCTATTTCAATACTGAATACAATGTCGAAAATTATTGAAAAGGTGGCTAAATTAAGATTAATGAAATTCTTAGGAGAAAACGCTATTCTGTCAGACAATCAATTTGGCTTTAGAGAAGGCTTAGGGACATCAAACGCCATCTCAGCCTTAACAGATTTTCTTGTACAAGGCATAGACAAGGGAGAAAAGTGCCTGGCAGTATTTTTAGATTTGGCGAAAGCCTTTGATTCGGTGCCTCATAATAGGTTACTACAACAATTTAAAAAAATAGGCGTAGCGTCATCCAGTCTCCAATGGTTTCAGAGCTATTTAACTAACAGAGTCCAGTTTGTGTCGATTCTTAACCACTTTAGTGACGCTGAACCACTAACCTATGGGGTTCCGCAAGGAAGCGTCCTGGGACCCATACTTTTCCTCACTTATATAAATGATCTTTGCCAGTTACCGACAGCAAAAATAATTTCATATGCTGACGACACTGTAGTTATCTTTAAGGGATCAAATTGGGACAGTACTCTCGCAAAAGCAAATTTGGGCATGAATGAGATTCGTGATTGGCTAGAAACTGCAAAACTAACACTAAATGTGAGTAAAACCAGTTATATGACTTTTAGCCCTACTAATAGGGGTCAGCCAACAGTAAATCACCACGTAACCATTCACAAATGTCACTCTGAAACCTCGTGTAATTGTGCACCACTAAAGAGATCCCCCACAGTCAAATATCTAGGCATTGTAGTTGACAATAAATTGCGATGGGAAGAGCAAGTCAATGCAGTGTCAAAGAAAGTGAGAACCCTTGGTTATACTTTCAAAGAGTTGAGGAGTGTTCTGGATCGCAGGACGCTAACCATAGTGTATTTTGCATTATGTGAAACCCTTATTAACTATGGTATAATTGGGTGGGGTGGGTGCTGCAAAACCCTCCTGACGCCACTTCTAACAGCGCAAAAATGTATTTTAAAAATCATGCATCGCAAACCATATCAATATTCTTCTAAGGAACTCTTTAAAGAGGCTCAGGGTTTGGATGCTAGGTTATTATTCATTAAAACTGCACTACGTTGGGTTTTCGTGGCCAAACAAAATAAATCTTTTATTATTACGCACACGAAACCCACCAGACAACTCCTGAGTGATAATTTGAATGTACCTAGGATGAAGACGACTTTCGGACAGCGACACTACTCTTTCATAGCTACAAGACTCTATAATAAATTAAGCAGTGACATTAAAACCAGCCCCAATTGTCATGTGTTTAAAAGCAAAATAAATAAATGGCTGGTGCAAGAAGAGCGTTTATCTATCCATGCCATGATCGATGTAGTTGAATAATTTGAAGTTGACTTAACATATTTTGTGTATATATGTATGTATGTGTGTATATGTGTATTCTAATGTATTTATATTTCTATTTCCTATATAATATTGTAAATTTTATTATTATATTTATTTATTATTATTATATATATTTTTAAATTATTATTATTATTATTGTGTTTGGTTGGTTCAACGACCCCCGTTTTAAATGTAAAAATACAAATTGCTTGCCCTGGAACGGGTATATCCCAGTTGGGCAGCACTAGCCAGTGAATGAAAAAGGAAAGTTTTTGCCATTTGTTTTAATATTATATTTATTGTAAAATGGTTAATTTAATAATTCCAATAAATAAATAAATAAAATAGCAGCGCCGCAGTTTCGTCGGCGCTGGAGTCTCGCAAGGAGGAGTGCCTGCGCGGAGTGCGAGCGTGCATTCTCGAACTTTTCCCCGTGAATCGGGTATGGCTGCAAGTGATCCGGGCGGGGGGCGATCCCTTCGGAAGGTCACCGCGCATTCCGCGGTCCCCCCCCCCCCCCCCCCCGCCGGCCCCGCGCCCCCCGCCCCCCACTTCACCGCGAGGTTCGGTGGCCGGGGCGGTTTCGGGCGCGGTGTCCCCTGGGCGAGGCGCGGGAGCGTTCCCGCCCCTGCCGGTGCCCTCGCGGGTGAGTGGGAGGTCCGGGGGGTGGTGGCGAGACCTAGCCGCCCCCCCTCCCCCCCCTCCCCCCCCCCCCCCCCCCCCCCCAGCGAGCTGCTGCTCCGGCGTCGCCACGCCGTGCGGAGGTGGAGGTTGCCACCGCCATGATGACACGCGCGAAGAGGAAGTTTAAGAAAAAACCCCTCCGAAGGCAAAAAGAGTGAACGTGGAGTGCAGCGACGAGGACGGCGAGAGGGAGACGGACACTGACACTGCGGGCCCGTTGGTTCCCGCGCGCCCGCGGTGGCGGTGTCTACTCCGCCACCTGCGGTCGATGCCAGCGAGGCTAAGGAGGCGGTAAGAGGGGTGGAGGACGCGTTGACCCGTATGGCGGCCATCACCTGCGTGTGGGATACCCCTACCCGCCCTAACGACGGACCAGAAGATGAGGCTGGCCGGGGAGACAGCGGGCATCCTGGGCCTGGTGTCCAGGCTTGCCTGCGATCTCGCTGCCGCCCACGGGCGGCTCGGGATCGCAGATGAGATCCTGGGGAGGATGAGATCGATGGAGGCCTCGGTGAGGGAACTGGTGGCAAGACCAGCCCTTTCGCTGGCCTCCCCCCCTCCCCCCGAGCTTGTCCTCGCCCTCTTATGGGAATGCCCTTAAGAGGGGCATCAACCTACAGGTCGCGGGGAACCGGATCAGGGAGGTGCCTTCTAAGAGGCCCTCGGTCCTTATCTACCATGCGATTGAGGATGCCGCAGCCACCTCGGAGGCGACCAAAGCGGCTCTTGTAAAGGCACTTGAGCCTGCGGCCAACGGGTTCCGCCCGGTCACTGTGAGGAAGGTGGCTCGGGCCGGCGTTCTGGTCCAGACCTCCACTCCGGGGGGTCTGGAAAGAGTGAAGGCCGCGGGCGATAAACTTGGCGGTGCGGGGCTGAAAGCCGTCGAATCGCAGGGTCGATTTCCGCGGATTGTAATCCACGACATCCCGCGGGACCTCAAGGAAGGAGAAATAAAGGAGCTCATTTGGTCGCAGAACCTCGAGGGCCGCTGCTCAGTGGATAAGGCAACTGCGCTATGCTCGACCCGCCGGGCGTTCGCGTTTGGCCAGAGGGACGGCCCAGTCGTCGAAAGTGTTTGGATCGTGCACCCGGCGGTGCGAGCGGTGCTTGTGGCGGAGGGGAAAGTATTCCTGGACTGGGTCTCTTGCAGAGTGCGGGATTACATCAAGGCGGTAAGGTGTTTCCGCTGCCACAATTTCGGGCACACCCAGGGGAAGTGCTCGCAGGAGGTAGTCTGCGGACATTGCGTTAGCAAGGGACACGAGAGGTCGGCTTGTCCTGCCAAGGAGGCACCCCCCAAGTGTGCCACATGCTCGGGTCTGCGGAAGGAAGCAGCCCACGTGACGGGCTCGTCGGGCTGTCCGGCCTATCAGCGCGCGGTGGACATGATTAGGCTACGCGGTGACAGGCGAGGGGAGAAACCCCGCCCACCACCCGGGCAGTTCTAACGACGTAGGTCGTTTTATCTGCCCGGGATGTCATGCAACGACAACCTCACGCTCGCCAGAAGGGTGGCGCGTGAGGGGTGGACGAACGGAGCTGGTGAAGAGATTCTCCGAGTTTCTGCCCTCTCCGGCACCCCGTGAACCGTTTATTGTTATAAAAAGAAAAGATACATTTCACTTACAACTACTGAAGTTAAATATATGAACTTAAATCTAGCAACGAAATCTTACAAGCTAAACAATATGTATTAGATCGAAGTGACGGGCGATGTGAGTTGGTGGGACCTGGCATGTGGCAGTGTGATCCCGACCCCGACAACAAGCGGCTGCAGGGGGAGCGTCGAGGGCATCCAGACCGGGAGAACCTGCAAAGAAGGCACGCACCCACAGGGGCGGTTAGTACGACACTGTACGGGCGACTTCGGGCATGAAGCGGCCGCCGGACCGCACGGTTAAGAGGGGAGGCCCTCCCCCAATGGAGGAGAGCCCCGCTGCCTCAAATCCTCCCAATTTGACACCCAGTGGTCCGCGAACTCACGGAACGCACGAAAGCAATCCCCACACCCAACGAGGTCCGAGTACCAGATCGGCAGGACGCCGGCACAAGAACCAACCGCATCCAACATCACTGACCGCGCGGCGTCCAGTTTAGGGCATGTCCAAATGATGTGTTCCGCGGACTGACGGCCAGTGCCGCACGGGCACCAGGGGTCGTCGACGAGTCCAAAGTCAAATAATTTGGCCTTGAACTCGCCGTGGCCCCCGATGAGCTGCGTGAGCCGGTGGTCAAGCCGCAGGAACACCTCATTTTTCATCCGCACCGACACCGACGGGAAGAAACTATGGGTTAGGCGGCCCGTGCCGCCGGAGTCCCACCGCTCCTGCCAGACGCGCAGGCTCTCTGCCCTAATACGGCGTTTGCAATCCGCCAACCTTGCCTCCGCCGGGTTCACCGTCAGACTGAAATAGTCCACAGGCTCCCCTCGGCGAAGCCACGACATAGCCGCACATTCCAAAATCTCCAGATCAATCGGCAGTATCCCAGCGATGACGGGAAGAGCGATGGTGGAGGTCGTTCTATACGCGCCAGTCAACGCCACGAGTGGGAGACGCTGGCCGCGCAAGAGAACCACACGCGCGGCCTCCGAAATGGAGGGCCACGCCCAAACACGAGCGGCGTACGCCACTTGAGGTACGAAAACACCCTTGTACAGCAGTTTTATGGCCGGGGAGCGAATGCCCCACTCGACCCTGCTAATACGACGCAGCGAGAGGAACAAGTCACGGGATTTCGTGACCACGGATTTTGCATGTCCGAGAAACGAGAGGGGCGCTGACAGCGAGACCCCCAGGTAGCGGACGGACTGCGGAAAAGCCACAGGCCGCCCTCCGACCTGGATCAGAGGATTCCGCTGCAGACGTCCCTTCAACAACAGGGCTTGAGTTTTGGCCGGAGAGAAGGACAGCCTGTTACGTTTTCCCCATCCGAGGATAAGGTCCAACGAACAGGCAGCCCTTCTCTCGACCTCCGCACGGCTCTTGCCACCCACCAGGAGGAGGGCATCGTCAGCGTACGCGCTCACGGTGCACCCCACCGGTAAGGGCAGCCCGAGCAAGTCGTCAAAGAGAATATTCCACAGACTGGGACCAAGCACCGACCCCTGCGGGCATCCCATGGATGGAGCCATACTGACCGAGGTGGGTCCGTACCTAATGGTAACGGACCTGTCCGAGAAATAACTTCGGATAATCTTGAGGAGATTGTTCGGGCACTGTCTAAGGCGAAGCTTGGCAAGAATCATCGGCCACCAGGCGTTGTCGAAGGCACCGGAGATATCGAGAAAGACACCGACGACGTACCGGCCGTCGAAATCGCGTGTCCAGGACTTCGCAAAGAGGATGGCATCCTCCGTGGACTTCCCTCGGGTAAAACCAAACTGTCGATCGCTCTGGGGGGTGAGTGACGACTCGAGGCGGTCACGCACAAGCACCTCCAACACTTTGCCCAGTATGGGCAGGAGTGTGATGGGCCTGTACGATTTCGCGTCCGATCGTGGTTTGTCCGTACCCTTGGGAATGACACGGAGGAGGCCCGCCTTCCAACTTGAAGGAAAGTGACCGTCGCTTATGCATTTCTGCATAAGCACAGTCATCTCCCATCTGGCGAACCCCCAGACGCGCTTCACGATGCCCGCCGTGATGAGGTCGATCCCCGGCGCCTTACGGTTCGACAGGGAACCGATGACCCTGTCGAGTTCCACCGCAGTGACATCCGAAACGTCGGGTACGCGAGAGTCGACGGCTGTGAGCCGCCGAATCTGTTTATGATGTAAATCATCCCGGGAGGGCTGATCCGAGGGACAGAGCGAATGCAGGAGCGCCGTGAGCGTCCCTTTAGCGTCCAGGGTGGGGGCGGCAGAGTCGCCGGCCACGATGCTGGAGAGGAAGTCATCGGCGCTTTTGGCGTTTTTAAAAAGTACTTTTTTCATATCCCAAGGATTTGCGTTACCGACGTCGGTAACCCAGAGCCTCCAAGACTCCGTCTTAGCGCGCCTGATAGCGGCGTGGTAGACCCGACGAGCCGAAGCAAGGTTAGCTTTGAGAGCCACAACGCGCTCCGGGGGGGCCAAACCCCTGCGGGCCACCCCCATGTTCTCATAAGCACGTTTGTAACATTTCCTCAGCTCGGAGAGTTCGGAAGACCACCACGGGGCCGCAAAGCCACCTCGCGGTTTCTTCCGCCCTACAACGGCATCACTGGAAGAAACTATGGCCGCATTAAGTGCGGCACACAGGGCCTCTGCGGTACTGATTGGGGGCGATGGAAAGCCCTCAAGTTTCTCGCGGAGGACTTCACCGAACCGGTCCCAATTTGTGTCGCCGGTTCGGTATCGCCATTCCGAGTGTGGCGTAGGAGGAACGCGTCGGCCGATGCCAAAAGTCACGAGTCTGTGGTCCGAAGAAGAGAGGAGCTCGTGAACGGTCCAATCGTTCATCCAACGGGCGAATCCCGGGGAGCACAGAGTGAGATCCACATTGCTGGACCCGCCCGGGCCACAGAAAGTACGGGGCTGACCAGGAGCGTTAATGATGTGCAGCCCGAAGGTCGCAATCAGCTCCTCGACAGCCTCGGCCCTGTCCTGCGCAATCCGTCCGAGACTGCTAAGGTCTCCGTCGTCGTGCCATGCCGGGGAGCGGGCATTAAAATCGCCCGCAACCAGCACCGGACGACCGCGGAGGACGCGCAAGGCCCCGGCGAGGCCCGCAATGTGGGTCCCTACCTCCTCGCCGAACTGGAAGTAGCAGGAGATCAGGTAGCAATCCACGCCGTCAAGGACGATCGACGCACAGATGAGATGCTCGTTCGAAAGGTGGTCCAACAGCAGGGGGGGCGGGAGCTCTGAACTCACCGCAATCCCTGCCATCGGACGGGCACCCTTCTCGAGCACAACGCACCTGCCGTCTAGACCCCTGGTCTTGCCCAGGAACGTGTATTGCTCCTGGATGAATGCTATGCCAGTCCCCAACGTCTCGAGGGTCCGACCGAATTCGGCGGTGACTGCCCGACTTCTCTGCAGGTTGAGCTGCGCACAGCCAATCATGGGTTGGGGATTATGTCCCGCCATAGTTAGTGGCAGAGATTAACCGCTCGACAGCTCGCTGGTAAACCGGGCACTCCTGGGAAGACGTGGGATGGTTTGCATCCCTACGCAGCCGCGAGCACGACACACACACGGGAGGTGCCCCCTTGGAGGGACAAGTGGCGACACCATGCCCCTTAGCCGCACAGTGGCCGCAGACCTCTTCATCTTCACACCTCTTCTGAGTGTGCCCGAAGCCGTGGCACCTGAAGCAACGAACCGCCCCCGTATAGTCGCGCACCCTGCACGAGTCCCAATCGAGATACGCTCGACCCTCCGAAACCAGCACCGCCCTCACGGCGGGGTCCACCATCCAAACGGTTTGCGCAACAGGGCCATCCCGTCGGCCGAAGGTAAATAACCTCCGGGTGGTCCTCTGGACCGTGGCCCTGTCCACCGCGCACTTACCGCTGAGGTTTTGGCTCCAGAGGAGCTCGACAACCTCCGCGTCCTTCAGCTCCCGAGGGACGTCATGAATGACGACCCTGGGGAGCCGACCCTGAGGCTCCACGGCACGGAGACCCGCCCCGAGAAGGCGATCGGCCGCTGCCTTGACCCTCTCAAGGCCGCCCGGGGTCGAGGTCTGCACCAGGACCCCAGCGCGTGCAACCTTACGCACCATCACGGGGCGGAAACCATCGTCCGTGGGGTTGAGTGTCTTGATTAACGCCTCCTTAGTTTTCTCGGAGGTGGCCGAAGCATCCTCCTTCGCCGGGTAGATGACCACCGTGGGGCGCTGCGGACGTACCTCCCGCTGCTTCCCCAAGACGGTGATCGGGACACCCCGACCTGCCACCTCCCCATAGGAGGGAGTGGCCCTCGCTGGAGCATCAGAGGCCGGCCTGGCGGACAGTTCCCGAACCGAGGCCTCCACCGACCTCACACCGCCCAACACCTCCTCGGCGAGCCCGAGTCGGCCGTGGGCCGCCGCCAACTCCGTCGCCATCCTGGCGACGAGGCCGAGGATGGCAGTCGACTCCCAGGTTATCCGCTGCTTCTGATCCATGTTCAGGCGGCTGGTCTCCTCGACCGTGACCGCCCGAATCCGAGCCAGGGCCTCCTCCACATCAGACAAGAAGGCAAACGCTGGTCCACAGGCCTTGGCGACGGCACCGGGAGGCGGCGACGGGCGCGGGCGCAGAGGCCCCGGATACATCGGCAGCGGAGACAGCAGGCGTAGCGGCAGGCGCAGTCATGGCGGGAGTAACGGCAGTGTCTGTTCCCGTGTCGGTCTCGTCGTCAGTCGAATTCTCGTTTCGCCGCTTCAACTTCGGCGGCGACTTTCTCTTAGGCTTCCGCTTAACCGCAGCCCCGGCTGGGGCGCGGGCGGAAGCAGGAGCCACAGGGGCCGCCGGGGCGGCGGACGCCAGAGGCAGCGACGGCGAAATCACGGCCGCAAGAGCATCTTCAACGACGACGACGACACTGCTAGGGGGGCGGGGGGGGGGAGAGCTCTCGCCACCTCCCCCGGCCTTCCCCCTAGCCCATGGGGGCACCGGGAGGGGCGGGAACGCCCCCGCGCTCCGCCCAGGTGACGTCCCGCTCGGCCCCGCCTGAACCACCCCGGGCCGCGTCGGGCCGGGGGGCGGGGGGCGGGGGGCCGGCGGGGGGGACCGAGGGATGCGTGGCGACCTCCCGAAGGGATCGCCCCCCCCCCCCCCGGGTCACTACTCGCCATTCGTTTTTCAGATATCCGAAGTTGGTCTTTCGCGACGGGTGTTAGTCTTTCGCGACGCTATACAAGTCCGAGTTGGTCTTTCGCGACGCGAAGCGAAGAAGTCCTCGACGCGGATTTAAAACTTTTTCCGCCGCAGAATCAAGCAGTGGCAATGCGGAGCGACCGCGCGAGACGGTCTCCGCGGGCCTCCTCAGACGGGAGCTTCGACGCTGCGCGCGGGTGCCAATAGAGGAGGCAGACACTCGACCGATGGACGATGTGTAGGGGAAGTCGGATCAACAAAGGAAAGCGGGTTTACCAAAGATGGTTGGAAGGAAAGAGAGAAAGGTGATGATGATGAGGACTATGTGTAGGGGAAGTCGGGGCAAAAAAGGAAAGTGGGTTTTTACAAAGTTGGATAGGATGGATGGAGAGAACGGTGATGATGATGTGGGAAGTGTAGGGGAAATTGGGAAATTTGAGATTTCCCAATTTTACGGAGAAATGAATAGGAGACGGGTCGGAGGGAAGAGGAAGATAAACTGGAGTGTAGGGGAAGTCCGAACAGAATGGGAAATTGGGAAATTTGAGAATTTCCCAATTATCGGGTGAAATGAAAAGGAAAGCGCGCGGTGGACATGATTAGGCTACGCGGTGACAGGCGAGGGGAGAAACCCCGCCCACCACCCGGGCAGTTCTAACGACGTAGGTCGTTTTATCTGCCCGGGATGTCATGCAACGACAACCTCACGCTCACCAGAAGGGTGGCGCGTGAGGGGTGGACGAACGGAGCTGGTGGAGGATTCTCCGAGTTTCTGCCCCCTCCGACACCCCGTGAACCGTTTATTGTTATAAAGAATAAATTTAATTACATGTCACTTATAACTACAGAAGTTAAATATATAAGCTTAATTCTAAGAACAAAGTCTTCGTCTTACAAGCAAACAATATGTATTTAAATCTAAGTGTCGGGCGATGTGAGTCGGTGGCTCCTGGCATGTGGAAGTGAGGTCCCGACCCCGTCAACAAGCGGCTGCAGGGGGAGCGTCGAGGGCATCTAGACCGGGAGAACCTGCAAAGAAGGCACGCACCCACAAGGGGCGGTTAGTACGACACAGTACGGGCGACTTCGGGCATGAAGCGACCGCCGGACCGCACGGTTAAGAGGGGAGGCCCTCCCCCAATGGAGGAGAGCCCCGCTGCCTCAAATCCTCCCAATTGGACACCCAGTGGTCCGCGAACTCACGGAACGCACGAAAACAGTCCCCACACCCAACGAGGTCCGAGTACCAGATCGGCAGAACGCCGGCACAAGAACCAACCGCATCCAACATCACTGACCGCGCGGCGTCCAGTTTAGGGCATGTCCAAATGATGTGTTCGGCGGACTGACGGCCAGAGCCGCACGGGCACCAGGGGTCGTCGACGAGTCCAAAGTCAAATAATTTGGCCTTGAACTCGCCGTGGCCCCCGATGAGCTGCGTGAGCCGGTGGTCAAGCCGCAGGAACACCTCATTTTTCATCCGCACCGACACCGACGGGAAGAAACTATGGGTGAGGCGGCCCGTGCCGCCGGAGTCCCACCGCTCCTGCCAGACGCGCAGGCTCTCTGCCCTAATACGGCGTTTGCAATCCGCCAACCTTACCTCCGCCGGGTTCACCGTCAGACTGAAATAGTCCACAGGCTCCCCTCGGCGAAGCCACGACATAGCCGCACATTCCAAAATCTCCAGATCAATCGGCAGTATCCCAGCGATGACGGGAAGAGCGATGGTGGAGGTCGTTCTATACGCGCCAGTCAACGCCACGAGTGGGAGACGCTGGCCGCGCAAGAGAACCACACGCGCGGCCTCCGAGATGGAGGGCCACGCCCAAACACGAGCGGCGTACGCCACTTGAGGTACGAAAACACCCTTGTACAGCAGTTTTATGGCCGGGGAGCGAATGCCCCACTCGACCCTGCTAATGCGACGCAACGAGAGGAACAAGTCACGGGATTTCGTGACCACGGATTTTGCATGTCCAAGAAACGAGAGGGGCGCTGACAGCGAGACCCCCAGGTAGCGGACGGACTGCGGAAAAGCCACAGGCCGCCCTCCGACCAAACGCGCGGTGGACAGGGAGATAGCCACCACGAACTATGGCGAAGCATAGTCCCCAACTAATGATAAGTTCTGAATCTGCAGAGAAGCCGGGCTGTAACGGCCGAATTCGGTCGCACGCTTGAGACGATAGGTATTGTAGTGGCGTTTATGCAGGAGCAGTTCACGTTCTTCGGTAAACCCCGGGGTATAGGCGTGCCAAGACTGATTCCTGGCGTTCATGGGTTAGCGAAGTGGGGAATGCAAACCCATGGGACATGAAGAACGTCATCGACAAAGGTGCTAAGCGGGGTGGGAACTACCTCTCCAGTATTGTCGAGGGTACTTCCGCCCCGCTTGACACCGAAGGCACTCTTTCTGTTCTCCTCGGTTCTTTGTGTCCATCGGATCGGAATGACAATGACAGTCCCCACCACGCGCAGTTGCGGCGGCTTATCGCCGTAGACTCGCGCGTACCAGATCTGTCAGAGGTAACAGCGGACGAGGTCGGCACCATCATCGGGTCGCTATCGCGCAGAAATGCACCGGGGATAGACAACTTTACGTCCGATATAGTGAAGCGGGTGTGGGAATTCGCAAGATGGGAGGTGGCTGTCCTGATACAGAAATGCATTAGGGACGGTCATTTCCCATTATGCTGGAAGGCCGGCCTCCTGCGGGTGATTCCCAAAGGTAACGACACGCCGCGCTCGGATCCGAAAGCGTACAGGCCCATCACGCTCCTTCCCATAATGGGTAAGGTGCTTGAAGTGCTTGTGCGTGACCGGCTAGAGAAGACTCTGTCTCCCCAGAACGAGCGTCAGTTTGGCTTTACCCGAGGGAAAAGCACGGATGACGCCATCCTGTTTGCGAAGAACTGGGTCCGCAACTACGACGGCCGTCTCGTGGTAGGCGTATTTTTGGATATCTCCGGTGCATTCGACAACGCGTGGTGGCCGATGCTTATATGCAAGCTTCGCGCCCGCCTGTGCCCGAACAATTTGTTGAAAGTAGTGAGGAGCTATTTTTCCGACAGATCTGTCACTCTGAGGTACGGCCCGACCAGCGTCACCAAAACCCCGACTATGGGTTGTCCACAGGGGTCAGTGTTGGGTACTAGCCTTTGGAATATTCTCTTTGACGATTTCCTCGGTCTACCTTACCCGGAGGGGTGCACCGTCAGCGCGTATGCAAACGACGCTCTCCTCCTGGTGGGCGGCAGGAGTCGCGTCGAGGTCGAGAAAAGGGTGGCTGACTCGCTGGACCTGATCCTTGGATGGGGTCAGCGGAACAGACTCACCTTCTCTCCGACGAAAACTCAGGCGCTTGTCCTGAAGGGCCATCTTAAGCGGAACCCTGTCATTAGGATGAACGGTCGCCCGGTATCTTTCCCGGCCACCGTTCGATACCTGAGGTTGACGCTTACGGCTTCCCTTTCCTTTCTTTCGCACGCAAAGATTACAGCCGAAAAATCCCGGGATCTATTCTTTGCGCTCCGTAGAGTGAGTCGGGCCGACTGGGGAATTCGTTTCCCGGCGGCAATGACTATCTATAAGGGCGTCTTCGTCCCGCGTGCGACTTATGCCGCACGCGCTTGGACGTAGACTGCTATTCCTGAGGCGACGCGTGTCGCGCTGCTGCGCGGACAGCGCATCCCTCTCGTGGCCCTGGGGCGTACAGAACGACGTCCACTCTTGCGTTACCCGTCATCGCTGGCGTTCTGCCGATTGACCTGGAGATTCAGGAGCGTGCAGCGTTGTCGCAGTACCGCCGGGGCGAGCCGGTAGTCCTTCATGGCCTATCGATCGACCCGGTGGTGCACCGATCTGGGGAGTTTGCCCGCCTGATTCGGCTGGAGTCCTTGCGTGCCTGGCAGGGGGGCACGGGGGCACGGGGGCACGGGCCGCCTCACCCACTGCTTTTTCCCGTCCGTCGCAGTGCGGATGGCAAATTCGTTTCTGCGGTTCGACCACCATACCACGCAGCTAATTGGGGGCCACGGGGAGTTCAGAGCCAAACTATTTGACTTTGGACTTGCCGGTGACCCCCGGTGCGCCTGTGATCATAGTCGCCAAACTGCGGAACACGTAATTTGGTCTTGCCCTATTCTTGCGGCTGCACGGGAGAGATTGATGGATGCGGTGGGCGAGTGCGTTGGGCGTTCTCCGATTTTTTACCCGGATCTGGTCGGTTGTAGGAGCTGCTTCCAGTCGTTTGGCGAGTTTGTGGAGCACTGGGTGGCTTCTTGGGGAAGCATGAGGCCTCGGGATACCCCCTAGGGGGTACCCTCTTCTTTGGTGGTGTGATTCGGGGGCTACTTCCAGCCCGAAGTGCCCGTCATTGTGTCCGTCTCTTTACCGCCCTGAGGGGCGTCTCGTTCTTTGCAGGTTCCAGGGATTCCTCCCCCCCGTGGCTGCTCCGAGACATGCCCACGGACCGTGCGCTTTCACCATCTCCGTCCTAGAGCGTCCTCTACCCCGCTTACCGGCTCTAAATCTACGCTATTTTTTGTATTTTTTTTTTGTATTTATTGTGAATATTTTTAAACTTTGTAAAATTTTGTAAAATTTTTGTAATACTTATTTTGAATAAATGGGTTCTCGGGGCGGTACGGGGGCGGGGGGGTGGTTTACCCTATTTCACCCCCTGCGCGTTTTACCCTTCTGGTACGCGCGGGGTTGTCGTTGTACGGCATCCCGGGCAGACAAAACGACCCTCGTCGTTATAACTGCCCGGGCGGTGGGCGGGGTTTGCTGCCCTCACCTATCTCCTTGAAACTCTTAACTGTTAGTCAGAGTGCACAGTCGATTGGCTTACGCCGCACGGTGCTCAGACCGTCCAGGAGCGCCAGAAGGTTGATTCCCAGGGGAAACTAACCATAGGGTCAGAGTCCTACCCAGGCTCGCACTTCATGCGTGGAGGCCGTCGGATAGGTGTTGACCCGTGAGTGTGACCAACCCTGAACAGAATGGGTCTTCGTGGCCAACTCAGCAAGGGCCCATTAACGCACACACTGGCAGCAGTGTATGCGTTATTTACTAATGCAGTGGTTCTTAAACTTATTTCGTCTACCGCCCACTTTGAAAATCAATTGTTTTTCAACGCCCCCCATTTTTCTTTACTTAACAACATCTTAAAAACCACAATGACATTCATTACTTTAATTCTAAACGAGACTTTTTTTACCAGTGGGAGCAATTAAAATGCAACTTTATAATATTAAGAGTATCTTTAATTCAAATTAAAACATACATAATCAGTTATAATTTTAAAACTAACCTAATTTGAAGGATGAATCTGATGATTTTTAACAAGTTTGTTGATCACTTTCGAATTTACTCAAAAAGAGCCGCAAGTCGCCGCGTTCAGTAACATACAAACGATTTCTCTTTTTAGTAAGCAGCGTTGCCACAACACAAAATCCACGTTCACACAAATATGACGATGGGAATGATATCAAAAATCGTTGAACGATCGACCACAGTCCAGGGTATAATTGCGAGATTTGCTTTTGTAGCCGAAATTCTTGGTAGCCATTTTGAATTTGATTTTTATTTCCTCGTTCGTTGTCAGTTCTATAAGTTCTTCTACCAGATGGGCTGATATTGCTGTGTTTACGTTTGAAAAAGGTTCCAATTTCAAAATTTCCTGGAATCGAAATGTCTATGAAATCACTGTGGAGGTTTTCCAAATGATCGCAGTAGTCAAACAATTCGACAGTGTTGCAGGATACGGATAAATTGTGAAAATTGTGGAACTCATGTTAGCCGATATTCTTCTTGTGTAAGAGCAGTTTGGCTACGAAAGCAGCAATGACATTTTTTTGTTTAATTAAATTCAAGTCATCACCTTGAAGTTGGAGATTTATATCACTAAACAATCATTGCCGCGCAATTCTGTATCTTTGTTTTCCAAGAACTCTATCACAGAGTCAAACAGATTGTAAAATCGAGTCCCCCTAAACCACTTCAACACCCCCCTTTTTTCTGGGCCCCTTACTGCCCTCCTCTAGGCCACCAGCGCCGACAAGGGAGCGTTACCGCCCACTTTGAGAACCATTGTACTAATGGTACTACTTTGTATGAGATTAGATTAAAATTATTTTGTATAAATAAATGCGTTTTTACCGACCAAAGGTTCTATAGTTTCGAACAGAGCTCGTATTCCTTCCAGACCTCCATACTTTATTATTAGTATGTAGCTTGCATGTGAAAAAATAGAACCAAAATTTCACATTGTGGTTTCGGCCCATCAAGGCATCTGTGTACTGCGAAATATGACTAGTGAGCCGATTTCATCTGAAATCTTTGTAACTCTTGCCATGACTAAATGATGCCTGCATGCCTAATTTTCAGCGCAATCGGATTTTATTATACGTTTACGCGGTGAAACCCCGGTAAGAAACCCCGCCCACCACCTGGGCAGTTCTAACAACATGGGTCGTTTTATCTGCCCGGGATGTCGTGCAACGACAACCTCACGCGTACCGGAAGGGTAGCGCGTGAGGGGTGAACGAACGGAGACATAGAGGAAGATTCTCCGGGTTTCTACCCCCTCCGGCAACCCCGTGAACCGTTTATTTTTTATCAAAAACTATTTACATATTGCTTACATACTAACAAATAATTAGAAAAAAAAATAAGTTACTCTTATATACTCGATTACTGTTATTAATATTTATCGCTGGCGATGTGTGGCAGTGTATCCATGTGGCTATGTGCGGTGCCAACTTACATCAATAAACAGTAGCAGGGGCGGCGTCGGGGGCATGTAGACCGGGAGAACCTGCAAAAGGCACGCACCACAGGGGCGAACGGGACGTCACGATACGATACGGGCGGCTTCGGGCGATGAAGCAGCCCACGGACAGCACCGTTAAGAGGGGAGGCCCTCTTCCGGAGGGAGAGAGCCCCGCTGCCTCAGCTCCTCCCAGTTGGATACCCAGTTGTCCGCAAACACCCGGAACGCACGGAAGCAAACCCCACATCCCACGAGATCCATATACCAGATCGGCAGACTGCCGACGCACGCACCAACCGTATCCAGCATTACTGCCCGTGCGGTATCCAGCTTAGGGCATGTCCAGATGATGTGTTCTGCGGTTTGTCGACCGAAGCCACACGGGCACCAGGGATCGTCGCTGAGTTCAAAGTCAAATAATTTGGCCTTGAATTCACCGTGACCCCCGACGAGTTGCGTGAGCTGGTGGTCAAACCGCAGGAAATCATTTTTCATCCGCTCTGCTACCGACGAGGAAAAACTATGGGTAAGGCGGCCCGTAACGCCGGCATCCCACCGTTACTGCCGGGCGCGCAGGCTCTCCGCCCGAATCAGGCGGTTACACTCGACCAACCTGGTTACCGCCGGGAAACTTTTCTGGCACAGTGCTAGCACATAATAACTACCTTTTGCGCAGTGGTGGTATAAGAGTGTTAATGGCAAAGCATATTTAGCGTAACTCTCAGAGCGCTCTCACGTTTTAGTTAATTGTAATAAATTTAGGGCAAAAATAAAAAATGTGGTTAAGTGCGATGCAGTCAATATAAGGAAATTAAAATAAAATACACTCACCGCTTACATTGTAGTATTCGCGCCTGAAAGTTTTCGAACTCAGTTTAAAGCCTTAATGCCCAAGGCAATGGCAACTCTTTCGAGTCCAAATTGTAAAGTGGTTCCTTATCGAGGGATTCGCTTAGAAACTTTATTTAATTAACGCCAATATTTTAAAAAAAAACATAAAACTAAAATTCTTCAGATTTGGTCGTTCCCAGGTAGCATGTCAACTTAATATAATCATTCACGAATCAACTTACCTCCAAGTTCATTCACCAAAGAAACAAGCATTTGCGATGCATCGCCTGGTGTTGGTGGTGGTATTGTTCCAGTAAATCCGACGTCGCCTAAAGCATCGGTTCCATATATGGGTTCAGCTTTTATAGTCGGTGGTACCAGTGGTTCTGAAGCCCCAATATAAAATGGAATCTAAAAAGTAAAATTCTGCGGTGACACCTACAATGGACAAACCCGTCACCTCAGGCTGGCATAACAGTATATGATTGTTCTTTCAGCCTTGGGATGAACATATAGATATGGTCGGTTTTGTTATTCGCATATGCAAACAGTTTAATAATATTCATGTAATGTTTCTACTATATAATTGTTTAGTCCGTAGCATACTTGAATATACCTCGGTCATCTAGTGTACAAGTGAAAACAAATACATTTCAGATGGTACAGCGTATTCAAAGAAAATTTTAAAGATATATTTATTACAGAAAATACAATAATTATCCATACTTATTACCGTCCGATTTTGTGCTAGGAATGGTAGGATACAACATTCTTGAAACGCGTCGATATATTTCCCTAATTATATTTGCATATAAATTAATTCAAGGAACTATTTATTTGCCAGAGATACTATAAGGAGATCGCATCTACTGTTTAATTTGCCATACCATCGTACAAATATTTTTGTAGACAGGCTAGTGGGAAGGGTTATAGCTCTTCTTAATTCCTTATCTACAGAAATATACATCATTTGTATATCCCTTTGGCAGCTAAAAAGGCAACTCCCTGCTATCTCATGTTTATCATAATCTGTCTGTTGCGGGAAGAAAAGATGACGTTGCGGGCGGAAATGATGATGATAAACATCATAACAAAAATTGTTTCGACACGCCTAAATTCCCAACGCATCGAATCCCCAACAAATATATTTATTTATGGCAGTAAGTGCACTAGGCATATAATACCCGTGCACCCGGATTAGCTTTACTAAAAGGGTGCGCTAATGTGTATTTTTAACCAAACGTGGAAATTTACAAGCAAAACGCTAAAATTTCGTAATAACATGCATACACAAAAACAACCCCTTGAACGAGAACAAAGGATTTTCCGCAAATAAACACGGTCGCATGCATTAAGAGGAGCAATAAAAACTCACCCCGAGATGCACCACTTAAGAAAGATTAAGCCGCCCGTCGCCGAACGTTAAATACATCCGACCTTCGAAAAAGGTAAACACCCTCCAAAATACAAGTGACTCCTATTTTAAAATTCGCCAACTTAAATATTGAATTACATATATCAAGAAAATTGCTGCTATAATAATATCAAAATGTGTAAAATAATTTAAGTTAATTTCTAGTCTAGGTCCGAACCAAATCGGCCCAGAACTTGTAAAGTTACAATAATTTACCATAAATAGGACATAATAATAAGAAATGATTATTAAAATTATGTATAAATAATCATAAGATAATATAAGCTAAAGTTTGAGTTCGTATGTACAGTCTAAACTTTAAAGAAATAATATGTAAAATTATATTATTATATCATTGTAACAAACGGCAACGCAGCCGAGACGCATGGCCGCGGCCGCGCGCGAGAGGGAGATAAAACCACCCCACCCCTCGGTCCGGCCGCCAAATCCGTATATAAGGGTGCCACCAGCCGAGATTGGGCACATTCAGTGCCCGGCGTCCGTCTCGAACGGTCGCCTGCTCCGCTCCGCCGCCCGCGCTGAATATTGCCGCCGCGAGTCGACAGTCGAGCGCCGTCTCCGGTCCTCGCCGTGAAGTTCGTGCCGTCGAGTATCTCCGGTTCGAAATGCAGTCTGCTGCCAACTCCGCCGAAGCTGCTGCCGCCCCGCACAGCCCACCAGTGACTAGGGGCCTGGACATGCCGCTCATTCCGATCGCGACACCGAGGAAACGCGTGAGAGACCCCGCGTCTCCAGAAGATGAGCGGCAGAGGGAGTCGCAGCGCCGCCGAGCCGACTCCCCTGACTCCTTCGTCGATCATCAATAGATCTTCGGCTCGCCGGTACCCTGGGACACCGAAGACGAGCCTACCTACGCCCAACTAGCGGCGAGGAAAAGCCCGACGCCGTGCCGCAGCGATGCGGCCCCAGCACCATTGCCGCCCGCGCCGCTTCTGCCGAAGCAGGCGCCGCGCCCCCGACCCATTGTCGTGGACAAGCTCGATAGGTGGCCCGACCACCTGAAGGCTCTCCGCGCGAAGTTGGGGCGCGCGCCGAACGTCGCGCCGCTCGGACGCGGCGGTGGCCTCAGATTCCGCCCGGCCGACGACGCAGAGTACCGCGTCGTCCAGGCCTACCTTCACACCCTTGGCAGCTCGGTGGCGTGGCACACCTACACGCCGCCGATAGAAAAGGACGCCAAGATAGCCATTCGGGGCCTCCCGGCTAACACCACCCAGCAGGAGGTCATCGAAGGGCTGGCGGCCAAAGACATCGAAGCGACGTACGCGCGCCTGATCCATGGAGGGCGGCGCGCGCTGTTCTTCGTTGTCATTCGAAAGAACGAGGGCTGGCGCAAGGTATACAGTCTCCCGGACATCTGGTACCTGCCCGTCACCATCGAGAGCTGGAGAGGCCGGAACGGGCCTAAGCAGTGCCACCGCTGTCAAAAGTTCCGGCACAGCAGCCACAACTGCCACCGGCCGCAGGTTTGCGTTTGCTGCGGCGAGGAGCACGCTGCCAAAAACTGCCCTTGGCCAAAGACCGCCCGAGCAACCTGTGGAAACTGCGGGCAGGAGCACCCCGCCAACAACCGGCGCTGCCCCAGTTTCCTAGCGGAAATCCGCCAGACGACGCGGAAGCAGCAGGGTGCTCCGCGTGCAGCAGCCACCGCTCCTCCGCGAGCCACACCGCGAAGCGCCTCACCGGGCGCCTCGACCGCCGCCGCGCCTTCGTCGCCTCCTCCACGCCCAGCGCCGAGGAAGACGCAGGTGAAGTCTCAGCCTGCCGCCGCCCCTACGGAGCCCTTGTCGTGGAGGAAAAAGCCGGCGCCGCCGGCCACTCCACAGCAGCCAGCTGTGGAGAGGAAGAACCGGCGACGCCGCTCGAAGCCACTGCAGCAGCAGTCAACAGGGCCCCATCCGCAGCAGGAGGAGGGGATGGAGGTCGAGGGGACCGCCCAGTCCACCAGCTCCCAAACGCCCACAGCAACCACAGCGTCCGCATGCACGCAAACGGACGAAGAAAGTGCGATTACACCACCCCCACAACCCCAGCCAGAAATACCAGAATATCCAGAAGAATACCTGGACGAGACGCGCTGCCTCGAGAGCGACGAGCTGGTCTTGTTGAACGTAATTCAGCTGCTGGAACTCGTTCGCGCGTGCCAAATCGGCACGAAGGAGGAGAACACCAGGCTGCTGAATATGGTCCTTCAAACAGACCTGCCTCGTGCCTCGAGAGTAGCATACATGTTGAAATCTGCCTCAGGGTGAGACGCCATACTCATGAAAGCCGGGCCTATGGGCCCGATTCAAGAGACGCCCCACGAAAAGGCAAAAGGCCTAGTGGTAGACGTCACAGGCCGTTCTAAATGGCCTGTCGACTGATTTCGTTGATTGGTTGAGATTGGGCACACACATTCAGTGCCCGGCGTCCGTCCCGAACGGTCGCCTACTCCGCTCCGCCGCCCGCGCTGAATACTGCCGCCGCGAGTCGACTGCTGAGCGCCGTCTCCAGTCCTCGCCGTGAATTTCGGGCCGTCGAGTTTCTCCGGTTCGAAATGCAGTCTGCTGCCAACACCGCCGAAGCTGCTGCTTCACACCGCCCACCAGTGACTAGGGGCCGGGACATGCCGCTTATTCCGCCTGCGACGCCAAGGAAACGCGTGATAAATCCCGATTCCCCTGATGCCAAGCCACAGAGAGACCCGCAACGCCGTCGGGCTGACTCCTTCTACGACAGCGACCTCTTCAACTCCCCGGTGCCTTCGGATGACGAAGATGCACCGACCTACGCCAAAACGGTCAGGAGGAGCCCGACACCGAGCGTCAACGGAACCGCGCCTGAGCCACTGCCGCGCTCGACGATGAGTTCCGCGCCGCAACACCTGAACCCGGAGCCGCGCCCCCAGCCAATCGTCGTGGATAAGCTGGACAAGTGACCTGACCACCTGAAGGCCATCCGGGCCAGGCTGGGCCGCGATCCTATCGTGTCGCCAATTGGAGGAGGGGGCGGACTTCGCTTTCGTCCGGCCGACTCCGCCGAATACCGAGTCATTCAGGACTATTTACATAGCCTGGGCGGCTCGGTAGCATGGCACACATACACGGCGCCCACCAGCAAGGATGCGAAAATTGCGTTATCGTTTCTACGAATACGTTTCTTGTCGACCCATGGTCAAAAGTGACTTAGTTAGGTTTTTCTTTACGCCGTGACTATTCCTAGATTTCAGTCCTGCAGGAAAAACACTATTCATTTTGTTGAACAGTCGAGGAGCAATGTAAGAAAAATGTTTTTCTGCAAAACTTGTTCTCTTTTTTTGGATTAAGTGCTGTCTGGTTGTTGTTACTCGTGTTCCTTTATGGTGTGTTGAATTAAGATGATAATTGTCATGATTATAGTAGTAGAGTAGGACTACCTTAGCGTATATTTGACGAACGTCAAGGACTTTAGATTCCTTGTACAAGCTCTCAGAAGTATACCGGAAGGGTTTTTTGTGTATTACTCTTAATAGCGACTTTTGGGCTTTAATTAGAGGATCAAGTGCTTGCAGCGAGGCTCCACCCCAAGCTATGATTCGTAAGCTAGTAAGTTTTGTGCCAATGCGAAATATATCGTTCGTACTAAATCTTTGGATACGGCATTTCTTATTAACTTGAATATATGTAAAAGTTTTCTCAATTTTGTTGCAGTGCACCTGATATGATCTTCCCACTTCAGTGTATAGTCCAGAGTTAATCCTAGGTACTTTATTGTATCTACTATTTCCACCTCCGCACACGTACAAGGCTTGCCGTCAACGACAGTGTTGCATGTGTGGATTTTTAGTTTGCGTTGGGTTTGTTTGTCGTAAGTTTTCTTCATTTTAAAGGTCATATATTTAGTTTTAGAGTCATTAAGAGTCAATAGATTATAATTTAGCCATACTTTGATTATAGATAGTCCGTTTTCAGTATAATTGTACACATCGTCCCAGGATTTGCCTCTGAATACAATAACCGTGTCGTCTGCAAAGGAGATAGCTTCTCCTCCCTCAAAGGTCATGTTAGTAAGGTCATTAATGTAGATGAGGAATAAGATTGGCCCTAATATACTACCTTGCGGTACACCGTACCTAACATGTGCTTCCGAGCTGACCGTCTCACCAACTTTTGTTGTTTGTATTCTCTCCGAAAGGTAATTTTGGAACCATTTTAATGGTAAGCCACGCACTCTCCGATATTTCGGAGTTTACTCAATAGTATACGATGTGAGACGGTGTCAAAGGCCTTGGCCAGATCCAAGAATACCGCAATGCATTTTTCTCCACTATCTAAGGCATTAACAATGGAAGTAGTTAGGGATAGGAATGCATCCTGAGCACCTCGTCCGGAACTGAAACCAAATTGCCTTGCCGCTAGTAACTTTTTGGTTTCCATAAAACTAACCAAACGCTGGGTTCGATCCCGCAACGTTAATACTTGTAGCTGCCGGCGTTAGAAACCGGGCCACTCGACCTCGCAGGTGACCGGCCTATCTTCGGTATTGTATGTATTCGATGATGCCGAATGTCAGTGGGGCCCTTAGGGGCGTGGCTTCGCTACGTAATTACGCAAGTACACAGTGGCGAGAATAATTACCCACGATTTGCTTTTGTCCTCTACAATGACTTTTTTTTTCAAAGAAAATCACTGTATCTGGGCGAATTGGCCACCAATCTTCACAATTTTTTCACACTAATAGTACATTTCAGTAGTCTTTAATATAACATACTTTGAAGCCAATAACTTTAATTTTTACACTTTAATTGTTTAATTACGCACAGAGAAAGCGGTCACGCACTTGTTTTCGCGCACTTCGCTCAACACTATCACGGCTTCCCAGTTGCTGGACCTGATTCACGAGTGCCAAATCGGCACTAAAGAGGAAAATATTATGCTTATAAATATTTTCCTCAAAACGGACCTACCACGACGTGCCTCAAGTAAAGGAGCGTAACATTTTCACACCTACTAAGAATCCTGCCTCAGGGTGAACAGCCCTGAGACGCCATATACTCGAAAGCCGGGCCAATGGACCCGGCTCACACGAAGCCCCACCCAACAGTACGAGAAGTGGAAGAAGTCACAGGCCTATATATAGGGCCTGTCGACCGATATTCGACAGCAGATTGGGCAGATTCACATTCAGTGCCCGGCGTCCGTTCCGAACGGTCGCCTGCTCCGCTCCGCCGCCCGCGCTGAATATTTCCGCCGCGAGTTCTTGCTGTGCAGCTTTGCTCCAGCCAGTTCTGTGTATTCTCCGTGCCGTCGAGTGAATCCCCGGTTCGCCTAAGCGACCAGTTCGTGCGCGTAATTAGTAGAAATACGAGTTTTGTGTACGACCTGTGGACTTTTATATTTTTTACTTTATAAGTGAAAATATCGGAAATGCAGTCTTTCGCCGACGCTGCCGAAGCTACCATGGGCTATAGCTCACCTGTGGCTAAAGGTCGTGATATGCCGCTGTTACTACCTGCCACTCCAAAGAAACGCGAAAGAGAGCCCGCGTCTCCCGACACCGAGCTAGAAAGAGACTCGCAGCGCCGTCGGGCCGGCTCGTTTAGACCCGACTGCTGCGAAGCCCTCCTGACGCCGCCGCCTTCAGACAACGAGGATGCGCGCTGCGAGCAGGCAATCGGGCCGTCCTATGCTGAATTAGCGGCTAGGAAGAGCCCCTCGCCGCTGCCGCACGCACCGACGCTTCCCGCGCAGTCATCCCAGCCGCCGAAGCTAACGCCACGTCCACAGCCCATCATAGTGGAGAAGCTGGACAACTGGAGCGTCCACTTAAACGCCCTTCATGAAAGGCTGGGGAGAGCGCCAATCGTGGCGACGATAAATGGAGGTTTTCGGTTTCGCCCGGCGGACGACGCTGAATACCGCGTCGTGCAGGACTACCTGCATTCCCTGGGCAGGATCGCGTGGCACTCCTACACCGCGCCGGCTGAGAAGGATGCCAAAATTGCAATACGCGGCCTCTCGGAATCGACAACGTCCGAAGAGGTCATCTCGGGTTTAGCCGCTCATGGCTTTGAGGCCACATACGTCAAGATGATCCACGGGGGGCGGCGACCCCTTTTTCATGTCGTCCTCCGGAAGACAGATCGCTGGCGCGAGGTGTTTCAGCTCCCGGACCTACACCACACAAAGGTCACAGTGGAGTCCTGGAGGGGACGAAAGGGCCCCAAACAGTGCCACCGCTGCCAGCGATTCCGCCACAGCAGCCAGAACTGTCACCGGCCGCAAGTCTGTGTCTGCTGCGAGTCTGTGTCAACTGTCCGAGACCAAAGACAGTCAAAGCAACATCCGGCAACTGCGGGGCGGATCACCCCGCAAACAACAGGAGGTGCCCTGCGTTCAAGGCAGAAATCCGCCAGACAACGAGGCAGCAGCAAGGTGCTCCGCGAGCGGCGGCTGCTGCCCCTCCACAAGCAGAGCCGCGAACCGCTACCACGCGCGCCCCGCGCGCCCAGCGCTCCCAGACCGCCCCAGCCCCGGAACAGACTCAGTCTCCACGGACTTCGCCGCGGAAACCGGAAAAACCACAGGCTATGCCTCAGTCTCCCCCCGCTCCACAGCCACAGAAACAAAAACCGGTGGCGAGCCGGGAAGCTCCCCTTTCGTGGAGGCAGAAGCCGGCACCGTCGACCGCTTGTCAGCAGCCAGCTACTGCAAAGAAGTCAAATCGGCAGCGCTCGAAGTGGCCGACGAGAACGCATCCACAGGAGACGAAGGTGGTTCGTCTCCTGTGGAGACGTCCCACACCGACCCCAGCCCCAAGAGCCCAGCCAAGAGGCTGTAAACGTAACGGTGGCAGACCTGCTGTTCCTGGTAAGCGAGCTGCTTGCCAACCCGGCGGAAGCAAGCTCCATCGTAACGCGCACCCTACAGCGCCTATTGGGGCCGTCGTCCGCCCTACAGTGCACAGCCATGCCTCCTGCATCGGCAGGCCACTAAGAATAGTGCATTGGAATGCGGATGGCATCAAAAGCAAGCTTCCGTCGGTGCGAGCCTTCTTGCAGGAACAGCAGGTCGACGTCCTCCTCGTATCGGAGACAAAGCTCCTGGAATTCGTCTCGGTGCGCATACCCAACTACATCGCGTACCGGACGGACAACGTGACGACAGAAGATCGTGCGTACAGGGGCACCGCCGTCTTCGTGAGGAGGACGATGCTCCACCAACAAATCGACGTGCCGCAGCTAGACTCGCTGTACGCAACGGGAATTCAGCTAAGAGCAGGCGGAGTAGACTTGCGGATTTTTGCAGTCTACAAACCGCCCAGCAACCGACTGGAGACTGGCGACATCGACAAACTCCTACGCCCGACGATACCTACGATTATAGCCGGCGACCTGAACAGCAAGCATCCGGCGTGGAACTCGACGCGCGCCAACGTCGATGGCGCGCAATCGCTTAACCACGCCGAGAAAAGAGGCTTCACGGTCGCCGGACCGGAACAACACACACGTGTTCCGAGCACGCCAACCCACTCGTCAGAGGTACTCGATGTCGCCCTCCTGCACAACGTGACATTTCCCTATATGCAGGAAGTCATTTATGAGCTCCAGACGGATCACCTGCCGGTTCTCCTAGAGCTACAGACCGACGTTACTACAGCGAGTCACTATAGAGAGCGCCGCCGTATTGACTGGACACGGTACGAAAAGCTGCTTGGTAAGGCAATCCTAGATTATAATACACCGGTCACCGCCGGAGATATTGCCGGGTGTCCAACCTTCATGAGGCCATCGAGACCGCGCTGGAAGCCAGCTCCTCGACGATAGAGGCGAAAGCGACACGTCCCCGCCTCTCGCAACGACTGCGAGACAAGCTGCGGGAGAAGCGGCGCTTGCATCGCTTCTGGGCCAAAAATCGGTGTCCGGAAGCTAAGCGCCGCTTAAACAAAGGAACTGCAGACGTGCGCGGCCGAGTCGTGGGAGGAATTCCTCGACTCGATAGGCGACGACATGCCATCTATATACAGGCTGAATCGTCGCCTGCTGAGTACGGCTGAACCAGCGCGGCCACTACTGGATTCGACCGGGAACCTCCACTAAGTCGCCGACGACAGAGCGACTCTCTTCTCGGACCACCTGGAGAAGACCTTCGTCCCGCACGACATAGAAGACCAGGAGCACTCCAAGGTGGTCCACGAGCACCTAGCTGCGGAGGAGGAATCGCCACCGGAGCTCGGCAGAGAGATCCCGCCGATAACTCCGGCTGAGCTCCAGCGTCGATTCCAGCAACTCAAGCTGAAGAAGGCACCCGGCCCAGAAGGCATCAGTAGCGGCGCACTGAAGAGGCTTCCGCGTCGCCAGCTGCCGGCCCTCGCAGGGCTGCTAAACTCCTGCATCAGACTCGGTCATTTTCCAGAGAAGTGGAAGACGGCTAAGGTGATAATGCTGCCGAAACCTCGCAAAGACCTGCGGCAACCGGGAAACTACCGCCCGATCTCGCTGCTGCCTACCCTCGCGAAGGTCTTCGAGCGATGCGTGCTGGCGCGACTAACGCCGCACATCGCCCCGCGCAACGAGCAGTATGGATTCCGTACGGGCCACTCGACTACCCTGCAACTCACGCGGTACATCGCAGTACATCGCCTGACGGAATCCTGCAATAAGCACCAGCACACGGCAGCCGTCTTCCTGGACGTCGAAAAGGCGTTCGACCGAGTCTGGCACGAGGGCCTCCGCTACATGCTGGATACACAGACGACGGCACCGCGCCTGCTCCGAAACATGGTGGCTTCCTTCATCTCCGGAAGAGGGTTCTTCGTCGCGGTGGAGGGCGAGCAGTCCACAATTTGTCCCATCGCGGCGGGAGTCCCGCAGGGAAGCTGCCTATCGCCGGCGCTATACGGTGTCTACACAAATGACATACCGCTCAGCGCCGGCGCGGAGCTGGCGCTATTCGCGGATGACGCGATGTACATGGCAACTTCAATTAACATTAAGGTCGCGGCCAAGAAACTGCAGCAGCAACTAGACCTTATGCCAGAATGGCTAAGGAAATGGCGGATTGTCGTTAAAGCGGCTAAGTCCGAAGCGATCATCACCGGCTCACTCAAAGTTTACCCGGAACCGGTGAAACTCGGCGGCACCCCGGTACCGTGGAAGAACACGGTCAAGTACCGTCGCCTTAACTTTGCGCACCACGCGAAAGCAACAATTGCCGCTTCGAAATCCGCCTTCTACGCGCTGCTGCCCGTTCTCCGTTCGGCCGCGATCCCGGCCAAGACACGACTGCTGATGCTGAAGATGTACGTGAGGACGAAACTCACGTACGCGGCACCGGCCTGGTACCACCTCATCTCGGCATCGCAGCGGAGTAACGTCCACCGAGTGCTGAACGTGGGGCTCAGAAAAGTGTCCGGAGCCCCTTGGTACGTCCGAAACGCGACTCTGGAACGCGATTTTAACGAGTCTGCTTGATTAGCGGACCACCAGTACGGGTATCGCAGCACAGCAGCCTTGCCACAGAAGATGCCATTACCCACTCCCGTCACAATCCTTCACGATAAGGTGCCTAAGCACGTAACAATGAGTCTTGCCACAGGGCACAAAGCCCTGTGACGCCATATCCAGAAAGCCGGGCCAATGGGCCCGGCTCACGTCAAACCCCACGAAAAGGCAAAATGCCTAGTGGAAGATGTCACGGGCCTCTAGCAAGGCCCGTCGACAGATATTTTATTTTTTAAGCTATTGCATAGCTTTTGTCGCAGGCCTAGGCCAGCGCGGCGACCGAATGAAGAAATTTCTTAACGAAAATTAATGATTTTAAACTGATAATTTCGTCTAAACGAGTACTGCTTACGATTCGAAAAAAATATATCTTAAACAAAAAGATTTTCCTAATATTCTTAGCTTTGAATATTTTAGATTTTGTTTATATTACATAGTGTAATTAATTTGTGAAATTAGGTCTAACCGAACATAAAAACGACTACTACGCAAATACTATCTGGCGTATTATTATGAAACCTGCACCATTTTAAAGATAATTTAATTATCTATCTTTTTATCTACGATTTTTTTCGAATAATCCGTTTTTTTTGCTTTATCGAATAAAAAAATCGTGCGCGGCGCTCTATCGGAAGACGTTTAAATTATTCCGAATCATTTGCTACCGCATCCGCAAATGATTCTGAATAATTTCAACGTTTTCCGATAGAGCGCAGTTATCTGATATGAGAAAAAATAAATAAATAAAATAATAATTATAATTGCAAAAGTTGTTAAAAATGCTATGCAATATCTTTACCGCGGCAGTCCCCGAGTGCCACACGTATTTTTTTATTTTTTTTTGGGCAGAGTTCATCGTGCATCTGATAGAAGAGTCTACCAGCCTCCAAGTAGGGAGAAAAGTGCTTCAACCGTTGGGCGAATTTACATAAGATTATTATTTGTGATTTTTTTTTTGTGATTTTTTCCTGTAATTTTCTTGTGTATTTGTGTAAACATATGTCCAACGAGTTGAGTGTATCGATGAAATTCTCGTTTATTCTCACAGAAGAATATCCTAAAAACTGTATAAGACCCGATTTTTTACGCGTTTATAAAACATTTTCCTAAAATATAAGTTTAAATTCATAGTGTAAGTAGTTACATTTAAAGTGGAAATAAACATCTAAATTGCACAAAAGCTTTTTTATATAATCGTCGACGAGTTATCATTTTTTATTGTCCAAAAAACCTCGAGAGCATATCCTAGGAAATACTACCTACAGCCGGATTTAACAAGACCCTAGCGACGTCTAAACGACCCGCACTTTTGAAGCACCGATTGGAGAGACTACCACCCGACTGCAGAACAGCACCGGGTGAACCTCCTCCACCCGACTGCTCATAGAAGAGGATTTTGACGACGCCACTAAACGTCACCGCCAGCCTTACAACCTGTGGGTTCGATTCGTCTGTAGGCAATTAACACTGCGACTGAATACATTATGTGTGGTGAAGACGCGGTGAGTTCGGCAATTGAAGCCGGATATTATATCGTTGGTCCTTAGGACCGGATTACCGCCACATCTTGGTCCTTAGGATTGGATTGCCGCCACAACATGGCTGCTGCACCCAGGCTTGGCTCGGGACAGAGCATTTTAATAAAAGCTTGTTTTTAAAAATGTGTTTTTACTATTTATTTTTTTTTCATAGGCCGCGCCTCGTATGACTCACAGGGTGCCCGCGCACTAGGCAGCCATGGCTGCGCAGCCAGGCTGCGGCAGCCAGAAATATGAGCAGCCATTTACAGCAGCCAGAGCAGGCAGCCAGTGCCACGTCAGTTGTGACGAAAAATCTGAGAAAGATGGACGTGGAGGATCTCATAATAGTTTACCTAGCTCGCAAGAAACGCAAAGCAAAGAAAAAATATTGGGTTCATCCTCTACTTACTGAGCGGCACTCCAAGGGCTTATATAAAAGTTATATTAAGGATCTCCGAAATTACCCGGAACGTTTCTTCAACTACACAAGAATGTCAGTGAGATCGTTTGATAACCTTTATGAAAATCTAAGAAATGAAATAAATGAAATAAATGAAAATCCGCTAGAATGGCAAAACAGAGTTGCATTGTGATAGATTATAATTAAAATATTTAATTGTATTGATTGTAATTAAATATGAATAAAAAATAACTTACCAAATTCCTTTTTTTCATTTTCTGTCAAATTGTCATCACACATTATATTTGTTATTTCCTCCCATTTCCTTTTCTTCATATCACGATCACTGTAATCTTCGGAAGACATGTCCCAGATTGCGTTTCGGCTTTCGATTTCCATGATAAATTTCTCCGTATCGAAAGTCATCGTGAAAATGCGAACGAACGTGTGGCTGCTTCGACAAGTGCGCGGTGACTGACGGCAGCCACATACATTTTGTAGGTAGACGATTGTTTGGCTCTGGCTGCGCGCAGCCAGCTGGCTGCTGTGTTCTAGCGCACGTTCTACTGGCTGCGGCAGCCAAGCAGCCATGGCTGCCTAATGCGCGGACGCCCATAAACCACCATACGTTCTACTGGCTGCCGCAGCCTGGCTGCGCAGCCATGGCTGCCTAGTGCGCGGGCTGCCTTACGGTCACGACTAGCTGCGTGGGCTGGCTGCTTGAACTGGCTGCTCAATATTTTGGCTGCCGCAGCCTGGCTGCGGCGTAGTGCGCGGACGCTCTTATCATGACTATTACATTATTACTAGGATACTTATGGTCATAGATGTTGTCCTACTGATTTAATCAGCAATTTTCGTCATTACATTTTTTCTAATTATTAATGATTCTCATACTAATTATAAATTATTCTTATAATTTATCTAGTCACACCTATCATGACAATTAGTTTCCCATAATTATTTACATTACTAAAAATATTAGACGCAATGACGCATCTAATTGTAGGAATACCTACTGTAGTAGAATGAATTGTATTGTTATGTACACGGGCGTAGCGAGGGGGGGGTTTTGGGGGTTCAAACCCCCCCCGAAATGTTCAAAATATGATATTAATATATATTAAATATTAACACTTGTAACAATGTCAATATCCGATGACAGGTAAACACCGTCTTCATCGATATTTTATACCCCTTTGCCGTCAGGTATAAACTGACTTGAGTCCGATGGTTGGGTCGAGTTCGCCGCGCATAAAAAATATGAAAGAGAGAGCAATACCAAACAAGAGCTCGTCGATATTTCGCGCGAGCGTGCTTCATTTTCCCGCGCGCTTGGTCCATCGGTAACCTTCGTATGTGTTCGTGCCGTACCCCCGGTACCCCGCACCGCACTGCTTGCCGTGCTCAGTCGGCTCGGTTATCGGTAGTCGCCACCGATTACCGAGTGAGTTCGGTCCGTGTAGACTGTTCTGTAGTGCAGTGAAGGAAGGTAAAGAAGAACGGAAAATGGAGGGAAAAAAAAGAAAAGGCGATAAGATTAAGGGTATGGACTACTGGAAAAAGTGGTGTGGTCAAGCAGTTTCTAGTAAAGAAGTGTATTTGGCTGCCGAACCTACAACTAGCGTGGATTCCGGCAATGAGACTGTGATGACGAACGAGCCTTCTACCTCAGTTACAGTATCGAACGTCGAAATTGAGTGGGTGGCGCCGGCACCCTGTTTCCTGCCTACGACCACAAAGCCTAAATTTAGTCTAGAACCGACCAGCTTGCCTGTTACGTCATCTTTTCATCCTGTAGCTAAATTGGACGTTGGTTTTTATTCGAATCAAGACGAATTCGTGGATGAATATTTAAAAGGCCAAATTTTAAAAGTGCCTTGGACCCCATCCAAAGATTATAAGTTTCCCATATCCACAAAACGAAATTTACGCTTTTAACTAACATGGATGGAGAAATTCCCCTGGCTGTCATATTCTGAATATAAAAGTGGAGCATACTGCAGAATTTGCGTCGTAATGGGACGTTCGCTTGAAGAAGGTAAAGGCGGCCATCAGCGGATCGGCCAGCTTGTAACCGAGCCTTTCCGCAGGTGGAAAAATGCACTAGAAATATTTGAAACTCATGCAAAATCAGGATATCATAAGCGAAATTCGGAACTGGCAGATAACTTCCTTAAAGTAATTTCTTCGCAGGCTTTTTCAGTCACTGAGCAGTTGTCTTCTGAGAGAAAGAGACAGCAACGGGAAAACCGAATGAAACTAATCCCTATAGTAAAAGGAATAATTTTTTGCGGCAAGCAAGGCATCCCTTTAAGAGGTAAAACTGATTCGGGGCGGATCCACATTACACCAGACCCTGAACAACCACTACAGAATGATGGTAATTTTCGGGCATTATTGCGGTACGGGGCTGAGTCTGGAAATAAAAATCTTTCTGAGCATTTGGTCACTTCTCAGAAGAATGCTCTTTACACAAGCCCTCAGATCCAAAACGAAATAATAGACATTTGTGGGGAAATAATTCAACGTAAGATAATCGACGAAGTAAAAAATGCCCAATTTTTTGCTATTCTCGCTGACGAAACGACTGACATCGCGCGTGTGGAGCAAGTCTCGCTGTGCTTGCGATATGTAGATTTAAAAGATGTTAAACATCATAGAGTTAAGGAGATGTTCCTCGAGTACATTCCCACTGTTGACGTCATAGGATCCGGCCTCGCAAATCTTATTATTACGGCTCTGAAAAAGCATGGTCTTGAATGTTCTCATGTGGTTGGTCAAGGTTACGACGGGGCTGCAGCTATGAGTGGGTATCTGCACGGTGCCCAGGCATATGTTCGTCAAGAATGTGCTCTTGCTCTTTATGTACACTGTAGTGCACACTCTCTTAACCTTGCTATTGCTGACTCATGTTCACGAGCAGATGTCCGAAATTGCGTTGGGATCGTTAAGTCTGTTGGTTCCTACTTTAGACATTCTGCTCAACGCACTGCCGTTTTGAAAGATAAAATTCGAGAGCTGTTACCCGTCGATCACCAAAAAAGCCTGCTTGCAATGTGTGAAACACGGTGGGTCCACAAGCATGAAGCCATCATGAGATTCGAGGAAATCTATTCAGCGATTGTGAGTGCTATCGAAGAACTCCAATCTAGCCATAATAAGGAAACATCGCAACAAGCCGTCCAAATGCTTAACACACTTCGATCTTCGAATTTTGTGATGACCTTAGAGATTCTTCAAAAAGTCATGAGCTATATATTGTCACTATCAAAACAACTGCAAGCAACTAACACCGACCTCATCACAGCATTCCGCCACGTGGATGATGTTATTAATGCTTTGCAACTTCTGAGAGATAAAGCTGATGACGAGTATACCCATCTCTATGAAGAAGCAAAGGTTTTGCTTGAAGAAAATGGTGGTATACTGCAGATGCCACGCATCGTCGGAAGGCAGTTGAACCGCTCTAACATTCCTGCATCGGATATATGCACATATTACAAAATAAATGTATTCATTCCATTCCTTGAACATACAGTTCAACAATTGATTGAAAGGTTTACAAAGCACCGTAAAGTAGTATCGGCACTATCTTGTGTGTTACCTTCAAATTTTGCGGCCAATTCTGAAATTGAAGAGGCAATTTGTATGTACTCGTCAGTGCTTCCAGAAAGAAATACATCTGTGGTCAAAGCAGAACTTGATGTGTGGAAAACAGTGATGAAAAGCACTTCCACTACTCCAAAATCTGCTTTGGAATGCCTGGATAAGTGCGATCAAAAACTATATCCAAACATTTACACATTGCTACAAATTTTGGCTACCATCCCTGTTTCTACTGCTACCCCAGAAAGGACTTTCTCAAGCCTACGGAGACTTAAAAACTACTTGCGCAACACAACGAGTGAAAACAGACTGAACGGTTTGGCTCTCATGAATATCCACTATGGGGCCGAAATTAATGCGGATGAAGTAGTGGATATATTTAAACAGAAAAACAGAAGATTAGTTCTCTAATGCGTTTGCATTAGAGAATCAAATCAATGTTCTGTTTTTTTCCACATAATTTTTTTTTCACATAATGTTATGTCCATCAATGTATATCACATAATGATATTATGCATATGACGTATCCATAATGAATATTAATTTTCATAAACTTTTTTGTTGTTTTTTTTTTCTTAAACCCCCCCCCTAAACTAAAACCTGGCTACGCCCATGGTTATGTATATGACGAAACCATAATATGGCGAGAAGTTTTCACAATAGCCATGCAATTGACTTCTTTTGTAACCATAAAACTATACAAACTAATAGGTGAATGCCATGAGAACCTTGAAAGATCACACAGGATAACACAATAAGCCGTACGTGGGATATTAACTGCAGGGTATCTTATCCCCCAAATGGGTGTACTCACTTGCCGCAAGGACATAAATAAGTTTTTAGATTTATTTACAGTTCGAGAATATTTCAGGAAAGAGTTCGTTAAGTCGAGTATGATGGCTAAATATTTACCTCGCTAGGGAAATAAATATATTGAAGAACCTCAAATCCAGATGACAGGGTTCGTGGAGAATTGTCCTTTTATGATCATCGTTTGGCTTTTATTCAGGGGAGAGGAAAGTTAATCTTTTATTTCCCATTACCAAATAAGATCCAGTGAAACAGCTGTTTTATTTTCCAGAACCGATCTGATGCTACCGCCCTCCTAATAATCGTGCATCATCAGGATAGGCACTAATAGTAACACCCACCGAGCAATGGTAATCGCCGAAGTCGTCGAATAAGATATTCTACAGAAGTGGGCCTAAAATCGAACTTAATTTACTACGTCCTTCTTTAGGTCTCCAACTGACGAAGGATCTCTCGCCATCAAGGTTGCCTTCATAGCGATGACTACATCAGTCAATTACCTGGCCGTCAACCCCGCTGACTGCTTCGCCGGCAGTCTAGTAAACACCGCGTGGTATAAAGCAGCTGCCAAAAAAAGCCCATGCATCGGACGTCTAACAGCCGACTTTCTCCAGACCTTGTGGGCGGAGGGTCTTGCTTCCGACAACTTGTACGTCATCGGGCACAGCCTCGGCGGACCGACGATGAGTGAGACGACGATAGTAAAAAGTACTATAATAACTATAGAACTATTGTAGCAATCATAAAAATAATAACTGCAATGATCACATTGAAATTTCGTATATAGAATATTGAAATCTCATTTTGTAAAATAATTACATAATTATGAATAAATATGAGAAAGTCGAAAAAGTGAACAAAATTCGGCATTTCTAACTTGTACTTGTCTTACGGAAAAATACGGAACCCTATTTAAAAAATGTAAACACTATCGTGATCTTTATTTGATTTTCTATCAAAGATAATATTTCGTTTTGCTTATTTATGTACAAAAATAGTTTGATGATTTCTCGAAAAAAAAATTATGATGTTTGACAATGGAATTTTACCAGAAATATCCGCGAAATTATTCTAGCGGCCGTCTATGTATCTGTGGTAATAGTGAGATATTTGGTATGGATTTTAGGATGCGTTCGAATTGTATTAGAAATAATATTACTGCGTTCCGGGAGCAAGCCGCCAATATTGGTCGTTACGTAGTCAACGGTGTTCCGATGTGCAACCAAATTTGGTCGTTACGTAGCCGAAGGGTACGTTAATATTGGTAAATGCCCTCCAACGACTTCACGTTGAAACATTGTACTCTCTGTGAGCAGTCTAGGAAAGTATTATAAGTTTCGAAATCTTAGTGTATCAAAATCAACTTGATCAAACCACCATACCAAAGTGGCCATATAACGGATTCGTATCCGATGAGATCGGATACGAATCTTTTATTATTATTTTCTCGAAAATTGGCGAAATTATTATTATTTTCGCATTTGCTTATAATATTTTTATCGTGATTATTAACTGATGTTAATAGTTTTGATTTTTGATTTTTTGATTATTGTATTTTAATTTCATTGTTTGCCAATATCAGCTGTGTCCAGGTAAAACCAGGTTAAAACCGGGCTAAAACCAGGTTAAAACCAGGTTAAGAGATTTTGTGAGGACACCCCTAATTTGCAGTATTTGTAGCTGTTGTATGAAAATAGTCATTGTCTATTTTCAGTTTCAATTTGTAATTTTGTATTTATTTGTATTATTGACGGCAAATATTGGAAATAAATAATTTTATATTATTTTTTTAACACACGGTTGTGAAAGCGTGCACACCTTTAGTAGATTACACGCTCATCAGATAAATCCCAACATTTTATACGCTTTCCCTATGATCATATCGAATGTTTATCGAACTTTAACTCACTGCCGAGTAGGAGCTCCGAATCACGTACCACACTAATCTCTTCAAGGGGTTGTTAGTTTAGTTTAACCTAGTTTAGTTTAGTTCAGTTTCTAGGGGTTGTTAATAAGCAATCTTTTTCGACTTTTAGGTAAAAGTTACCATGTGACGTTTTAAAATATTTAAATTTAATTTATTTAAATAACAGTGGGACGATAGCGTTTCTTGCCGAACAAAAGTTGTAGCTTACTTGAGTTTACTAAACTAGTCCATGGACCTAGGAAGCATTCCAGTAAGCATAGGCGTGCCACAGGATGGCGGCGTCGACTACAAAGGGTAAACCCGTCACCCCAGGCTGGTATAACGATATAGATCCTTCTTTCAGCCGTGGGATGAGCGTAGAAGACTTGGGGATAAAACCATCTACTGTCTAGTTCACCAGCAACCCGTTAGAGACCGACGCCTTATGGCGAGGCACCGGGAAAGGTAAACAGCGGGCAGCCTCACCCCCTAACTACCAGTTTTGGCAGGATATCTCCGTCTGGAATTAACCTTCAAGATACCTCCTCTACCTGTTGTATTACAGCGGTAATTCAGTTTGATTTTATCGCGGACCTGGGCGTTCTTTGCCCATAGTGCCACACAGGATCGAGTGGTCCAAGGTAATTTCAAGAGTGGCATGACATCAGGTGAAACATCCCCCCCCCCCCCCCCCGCTGCTTAGGAAACAGTGTACACAGGGTGGGCATAGGCTGGCACGCGCCTGCTGTCCGCGCGCATGCTCCGAGAAATCGGGCGCTGGGCAGGCGGGCGGTTAAGGCCGCCCCCGACCGTCGCTTCATACCCCACACTCTCCCAGTACTCGTACTCGGAGAGTACTAGTACCGGGAGAGTGCGTGGTATGAAGCGACGGTCGGGGGCGGCGTCATCCACCCTCATTCCCAGACCCCGATTCCTCGGAGCTTGCGCGCGGACTGTACCTTGGATTTCATGGACCGGCCTCAAAAGGCTCCCAGAATCTTACAATCTCTTTAAGGGAATAATCGGCGTTGAAGTGATCGAAAAGTTATAAAATGTTTTTTTTTCTGTTTCCTTAATATCTCTTAATCTCGATTAATTATTGGTTCGTTTTTAACCATAAAAGGTTCCCCACATAAATGGCCAAAAATTGTATTGAGGATTTTTCTTTAAATATCTCTTTAAGGGAGTTATCGGGGTTAAAGTGTTCGAAAAGAGTTAAAATGTGTTTTGCCCTTTTCTTAAGGCGACGTACTACTTAAAAAATAAACCGTATCTGAGTTTTTAAGCCCCGCCTACTTACCCCCTCCCCTCGCGACGGGGCAGGTGTTTATTATGTTGACTCATCTCGCAGCGATATTCACTCGCTATCGATGTCTGGACTAAACACACTAGGTATACACTATTGCAATGGGATTTATATTTTGGGATTATGCAAGTGTCATGTACCTACGCTGGTGAAGAAGGCTACGCTTTATCATCATCTAAACTTGAACATTATATTACTTTCCCGGCTGCCACTGGTAGGGAAGGTGTTGTGATCGTGCGGAAAAAAATGTTTAGATAACGATAGAGATGTCCATTTTGAGGTCCACCAAGATGATTAAGACCATTTTCAGAGAAATGTATGTCTGTTTGCCTGTATGTAATCTCTCACGATAACTGCCGAGCCGTTGAACCGATTGAGTTGAAATTTGGAACATAGGGATAGTATCACCCTGGAATGCGCCCATTAGATTTTGGCTGTCAACTGTTAAACCAAACTATCACTGTCAAAAATTGACAGAAGCCATATCTTACAGAATTTCATTTGCGATATGTCATTTGAAATCCCCTGAAAAACTGTATTAAGAAGAGTCACCTGTCACTAATTAATTTTCGACATTTTAAAATTATTTTAAATGGTGATAGATGACAATTGGAGAAATGCCGTTAACTGTTTTGGATACAGTTTTCCAAGGGCTTTTAAATGACATAAATCGCAATTCATGTTCCGTGAGATACAGCTTTAGTATTTTTTTGATAGTTGTAGTGACAGTTTTTGATAGTATTTTTTGGCAGAAAAAACATTTAGAATCGAATTAAAAAACAACATTGTGTATCGAACTATTTATTCGCGGTATAATAGTTCTTTGAGGAGGACATAACGACACCCATCGCCTTGTACATTATCATTAAAAAATTATTTAATTAAAAAGTAATATAATTTATTTTTAGATACTGTAAGCACATCATTGTAAACTTTAAAGAAATACACATCATTAAAAATAAATAATTATTAATTAAAATATAAAATCATTAGGACAAAAAATCATGAAGACATTTCTGGTTGGCAAAGTAGTCTGTTATTTCTGAGTAGATACATACATATTAAATGTAAAGAGACGAATAAATACATTTAAAATTGCGCAGTACATTTGAGACTTCCTTTTTGTAGCCTTGACAGTGTCGCTTTGTAGTGGTGCGCCGACTTTTGTAATTAAAATTCATCAAATGATAATACATTTTCAAAAGCCTGTTCATCATTATTAATTAGATCTGTACTCAGCACAGATTTGGAATATCGTGTACTTTTCGGTGGCTCTATATTGCTTGTGCTTTGCTTTGGAGTGTTATTGGCAAGTACATTCTCTGTGAGTTCTTTGCTCACTTTGTGATGGAATCACTGAAAACTAACTACCGCTTAAGCGTTGGACAAGGGAGAGGAACCGATTTCTTTCGTTTTATCGTGTCGTTTCTTTTATTTGCTTCTTTCAAAGTGTATTCAGGCTCCCTTAAATCCATATTCCTTCATACTCCTGGATCGATAATTTCAGGTAATACACAGTCCATATAAAAACAAACAAGTTTTTTCCATGACATTTGTCCAAATCAAATCATTCGTCTGTATATATTCGGTTTTGAGGAGATCGTTTTTACCAGACCAAAATGTAAATAGGCACACTTCCTTTCCAGTTATATGTATCGTTCCAGTTACAGTTTCTTTCCAGCACACTTTCTTTAAAGTTATCCACAATACCACAGATAGTTCATACCTTGTTGAAAACTTACGTTTTTTCGTTCCTCAGCGATTAATTCGCAATTCACGCACGTTTGAGGTATCTCGTGCCAATACCAACTACGGGAAACATTCCATCGCTTATGGGCTGATATGCACGTACGACTCTTGTTTCTCCACCATCGACATTTTCAACCTCAACCAACCGACGTTCGTTAAAGAATTATTCAAATCAATTGCACCTAACGAGCTTGTTAATACCTATAGTAATTAGTTATATACTTTCTATACAACAAAATAAAATTCGAAATTTAAATTCTAAGTGTCAACATATTTTAAAATTTTCTCTCCTCTAAATAATAATTAAATAATAAATTTTAGTGATTATAGTGCAATTCTATAGTCTGGATTAACTCGCGGTTAACACGGGACGCGTCCCGAAGGATCTGATCGGTCTGAGCTGTTCACTTTAAATATTCGACCAGCGTGTCTATGGAAAAGTCGACCATCGAAAACAAGCGAGCTGTAGTTACTGGCTGAAGGCAGATCGACTTTGCTGAAGATACATCGGAGGACTTACTGAAGGTGGTGGTGGATTTGATTGACCAGCCACCTTTCGAAGACTATATGCAAAGACTCTCAGAAGGAGGTTACCGCAAGGTATAAGGACGATCAATTGTGCGCTGGCAGCTTAGAAGGATTACGAGACTCTTGTGGAGGCGATAGTGGTGGACCTCTGCAAGTGGCGATAGCTGACAACCAATGCCTTTTCAACATAATCACCGTTACCAGTATTGGAAAGAGCCCTTGCGGAAGTGCCAAGGGACCTGGCATATACACTGCCGTGAAGAGTCATGTGAAATAAATGGCGTTTTAGGAGTATGTCTACCGGCGAAAAATTGTCCAAAAACTGAGGGGGATTTGCCAAAAGGGAAACTATCACAATTTTGTATAATGTCGGAACAAGAGACTGTATGCTGTATTCAACACAGCCCCACGAGCAACAACACGAGATCATCAGAAAACCAGGATAAATCCAATAATGCATCTTCTATATCACCGCCTACTACAACAACTACCAATAAGTCACCGGTAATCTCTACAATAGCTCCAGAAAAAACTCAAACATCACCACAAGCCATAACTACCAATTTCATAAATGACAGTGTGAAAAACGAACTAAATCCGAAAAAATAGCTCTGCAATATTGAGTAAAAATTTAACAATGACAGTCATTGCTGCGTTAGCAATTAATTGATTTATTTTATTTTATCTGCATCCAAACTTTTCTCTGGTCGTAACGGTCTCCGTTCCATCGGGTTCAGAAGAGGGAGGAAGAGAGAGTGCACCCGTGGTCGCGCGCCCACCTGTGCACTATAATATAGCCTGCGCACTTGACTGCTTCCGAACAGTGGACTCTGAGAAGACTAAAGAAGTCACTAGAATCTACAATGCAGTCGCTGTGGCCGAACACGGCTAGAAGGATATATATACAACATATCAGTAGCTACCACAAATATTTATAAATATCTATAAATATTTATTATATATCTATAAATACCTATAAACATCAATAAATATCTGTATTTATATATCCACTATACGACCTATCTATATCTTTATTTATATCTATATACATATACACATACCATCGTCTAACTCCTTCTTCCTAATCACTTCCAATTCCCTACCTCTCCCATCGGTTTTCTATATATTTTTTATATTTAATATGAACTTTGTTTATTTTATAATTAATTTTTAAGTGTAATATGCTGAAATCCAAATGTGTAATAAACGATTATAGGCGTAATATTTTTCTTTTTTTTCTACATTTATGCACACGTATGTATATTGTATGCGCTGTATTTTTCCAGAAATAAAATAAAAAATAAATAAATAAAAAGAAATTATATATGGACCTGTCCTTGAACTTGAACGTACCAGTGATGTTTGATGCTGATTTCAAGTTTTCCATCTTTCTGTTTCCAAAATGTCACTTTTCTTTTTCTTGTCGCTTCCGTTAACCAGATTCTATGCGCTGTAATGGGAAATTTGACTTCAAAAATATAATCATCAGATATTCCATCTGGAGAAGCTCCCAAAAATGGAAATTTAGGGTCAATGAATAATCCACATTGCTGAATTTCCACTTTTTCTAGACATATTTTTCATTCTAGTGCAGTTGTTTCATTTTCTTTTCCATGGCAAATTGATGCTACGTTGCTCAAATCCCATTTTCAGTCATGGATTTAACTAAATTGGCGCATTTTGTGTGTTGTTAACTATTGACAATTTTGCCAAAGTTAGACGCAGTTACCATTTTTCTTCGTAATTCCAACCACTCGCTGCTTTCACCTTGAATAACCGTAAGTTTTTCAATTCGCAATCGATCATTTTTCTATTTTCCAATTCTTGAAATAACAGAGCTTTGCTTTTTTCGAATATTTCTGATGGAACATCGGGTTGGTTGCAATGTTCTCCATAATGCGAATTATTGTTTTTTTTTTCAAAAAAACTTTCTGCTTTTATTTCTTTTATAAAGAATGGATTTACTTAAATGCCTCTGTCTTCTTTATTCCACTTTTGATATCCTGCCAGAGGGACTTTTGCCTATATATTTTTTATGTAATCTTGAGAGTGGCTGTTTTGTATTAAATGATATAACTGCCGCATTACATCGCGCTTGGTAAGACTGCTTTTGGATGTAATTTGTCCTCTTACCACCAATAAATTTTGCAATGATGCCGTTAAACCTTTCGAGAACATTACTATCTACATCATGAATTAGGCTTCTTGCATGTATTGCTACCTACGTTTTAAGTTATGTAACGTATTCTTTCCCAAATAATGTCACCCATCAAACAACTCATTGCATCCAGTGTTTCATTTTCCGACAAACAATTTTAAAAACTTCTACATTTATCATGGTTTCCAAATGCATCTATCGGGGCGTTCAAAATGTCATTATACAGGCAATCAATTTTCTCATCAATTGAAAAGTTTTGACATTTATGATAAGCTACTGCTGATGTAATATTTCTTCGCATTTTTAGTTTTTTTTTTCACAGACATTACAAGTTGAATAAAAGCTTTTAAAAAGTAGATACCTACGTTTTGTTTTTTAAATTACAATTCTGCCTATCTGACGGTTTTCTATATTAGAACGGTCAGAATCGTAGCCTAATAGTATATTATATTTATACATGGTGTATAGCTCTGTCATATGGCTCTAACGCAAATGTATTGGCATTGTTTACTGTCCCCTTATATATGACACATTTTGACTCGCGGGAAGCAAGCTGAAGTGGCGCACTTGTTTCAAACTCGCATAAGATCACACCGGTCGTAGGTTCAAAACCTACCGATATGTATATTTTTTTTTTGTTTTTATACATAAAGAAACATTGTTATCAAATAAATGAACACTTTTTATTAAAAAAAAGTAATATTGTAAATTAAAAAAAAAAAAAAATAAATATTAAATATTATTTTACTTATTATTGTTTCTATTTTTCAACATATGATTTATCATGTTTTTAAACCTCTTTCATTTACACGGTGAAATAGCCATCTAAAACCGATATTTTTTTACTTCACATCTCCGATCCATCGAAATGTCAATTTGGTAATAATAAGTCATGAAACAGAGCGTCGCGAACGCAACCGCATATGTCGGCCTTCGAAGCCGAAATGAACCACGTTTCTAAGAGCCAATAACATTTCATTATAAAAGGTTGGCTGTTATGCCATTTGAATCAGTAATTGATCCCCACATAAGAACCATATTGACCCAATGTCGCTTGCGGCATTTTGAATGCCAGCGCGTCGTCGCGAGAAGAGCGCGCTCATCTCATTGTATGACAAAAATAATATAAACGGGCTCTGCAAAATATTATTTTTAAAATATACCTACTGATATTTTATTTGAAAAAAATAATCGTCAGTACTACAAGTTTATTGTACATAGTTTATGTAAAAAAAAACAAACTTGAAAAAAACACACAGTAATAAGTAATATTTAACAGTGAATATGGATGAAAGTTACACTTTTTATATAATTTTTTTTAACAAGAAAAACTTATTTTTTTAAATTTATGCGAAAGCATTCCTCTTTACAACTATTGTTAAAATGCCGTAGTATTTTTTTTGAGTTTCTTGATCGTGCAGTTTAGTGTGAGGCACGTTTCAAAAAATGCTCTAAAATGAAAATTTCCTGTATAGCTCCCAGATTTAATTATTTTCCTCAATTTTCCAATACTTAAAAAAAAATCTGAAATAGCTATCTACTTAAGAAAGGTACTGTGAGTTACGATAATTTTTTTTTGTTGGCTAACATCATCAGTTATTTCAGTATGACTGTTCAAAAATTGCCAAAAAATGTAATTTTCGAAATTTACCTACATCGTCGCCTTTTGTTGCGGCTTCGGTCCTAGTTTGGACTTAGTCGTACATTTGGCAGATTTCTGTGCAGTTGGAAGTTAGCTTCGTTGTTGTTATGTTACATCCGACTGGGTTCGAACTGATAGACATAAAATGTAGAAAAAATGAAAACCGTGAAGAATATGATCAATGAGACCCAGAACGCCTGCAAGAGCCCTGTTACATAGGACATAGCACTATTTACCAGATAAAAAATCAATGATAAAATCTTTCGGTTTCATTACCTGCATGAGCCTACTTACCACAGCAGATGTTTACCTAAACTTATTACAGTGATAGGAAAGGTTGAATAATAACCTTCCGCCTTCAGGACGATGGAATGATGCGATGGAATTAGGCGTATTTGGTTTTTGGATTCTTCCCCAATTTATCCAGGTCACTCTGAATCGAAAGGCAGTCCTCTATCTATCGTACATATAGTATCATTACAAATTTTAAAGATATATGGAAAGCATTAATTGAACGAGGTACATATTCAGCATTTAGTTCAGTACAAAGATTGGCTGACTACACTTATTCCAAGCATATTATTATTATTTACAGCCTCAACGTTTCTTTAAAACAGATTTTATTTTATTTATTTAGGTAAGTAACAGCATGAACTTATAATTAGATACATAATTCTTTAAAAAAAAACATGTTCTTATGCCGACTATAACTTACGCCGTTCGAAATTATTTGAAAGATATTTTACAAACTAAATTATGACACAAAAAATACAATACATCCGTAAATATTTATTAGTTGAGAGAAAACGGATCTATACCGCGCGGAAATAAACGACAGTCCTCCCGATGCATTTGTAAATGGCCAATGTAACTTTGCCGAAAATGTAACTTTGCCGGGAGAACTCATCGTCCAAGTCCACGCGGCAAGGACTCATCATCACCAACCAAAAATTGTCAAATGACCACAAAAGTTGTAGAGTTAACCGCAAACATATAAATCATACTTATACAACATAAATTCAAAATAAGTAAATGGGAATACATATATAAGTTATATTATATTTATACATACATATTACAAATCAATAATTACTGGCAGTTGTCGCTGCTGCTTCAAGGGCGGTTCGTACTGCCGATTTGGAGCTAATTATGTTTCTACTATAAATGTCAAGCCCTGTGAATTTATCATTATACGTGCGTGGCAATCGATTAAGCATTGAATTGCGCGTTTAGTTAGATGATTGCGAAATGCTTGACGTAAGCGAACCGTCGGTTTGTGAAAACTGATGGTTTTACTCATACTTTTGCTTTTACTCACAGGTCCCATATTGAAATCGGCCCTTAGAAAAACAGAAGATTTAACACGGTAAGGTAAGGGGCCATCGACATATTATGTAATCACGTTTTTGGGATTTTGGCCCCCACTCCCCTATGTCAACAGACGTAATCAGCGGCCTGACCCCCCCCCCCCCCAAGATTATCCCCCCGTAATCAACCGGGGCACCTGCCCCGGACGTCAATTAAGGGGTGCCAAATTGATGTATTTAAAAAAAACTTGTTTCATTAAAGCGGCTAGCATCCAGGGCGCGTCATTTGATTTTGGAACTCACATTAAAAGTTGATTTTTTAACGCTTGCGATGTGTGTGTTGACATGGGAATTCCCGTCGCACCTAGGAAAAATCATCCTCACAGAAGGGGACGGGGCTATACGGGCGGAGACGAATAAACCCGAACGGCCTAACGTTAAGCGACTATCGGTATTCATGACGGGGCTTCACGAGCGGAGCCGAGTAAACCCGAATGGCCAAACATTGAGCGATGGTCGGTATTTATGTGGCTGATTAGGTGTGTGAGTAATTCGAGTTGGTTTTCATTGTTAACAAGTATGTACTCTTTCAAACGTGTCACATAATTATTAGTTGATGCGGTAATAGATTATTTCGCGGAAATGAAAGCTAGACGTGTAAAGCTGTACGCAAGATTAGAATGTAAAATTTGCTGGGACCTAAGGATTGAATGTGTACTGTGTGACTTGGACTTGTGCGTTACCTACACTGGTTGTATGTATTCTATATTAATGTGACACATAAGGACACGTTATTAGCAAATAGGTAATAAAGAGTGCAAATATATTTTTAGGGTAATATTCCCTGGTAACAAAAAATCCCACCCGGTATAATTGTTTTGTGAGTTTTTTGAAATCATTAATCTCAAATGCTAGAGGGAGGGGGGTGGGGGGGGGGGGGAATGTCGAGTTTTTGCCCTGGCTAGAAAAATCGTATATCCGGGGCTGTATAAACGCATAGAATCGACAGATGCGATTCTATCAAATATTGTATAACCTTAAATTTATAATCTATCGTGTTTTGAAGAAACACGGCAGAATCACCCAAAACCAAAAAAAAGAACTTTCTATATTGGCGCCACCTGTCTCTTATAGGGAGAGACGGAAACTTATTTTTAAAAAAATATATACCGAAAAGATTTTTTTTTAAAAAGAAAAAAAAGAAAAGTTAACATAGAAAAAAATCTCAGAGAGTGGGCTAAATATTGATGGACATTGGATTTGACCCACAGAAAATCCTTTCCCACAAAATGCACAAAAGACTAAAAAAGAAACACAAGGGTATGTAAAATGTTCGTGTTTAATCGCCACTAAGCCTCGTTCCGCTCCCGCCAAATCGGCGTGTCACATGTGCTCCAGCCAAATAAAACTCGCAGTATTTTCCGGATATGAAGGCAATTCCTTAGGGAGTCATCGAGTTTAAACAAACCTCACATTAGCAGCAGGTATATTAAGTAAAATTACAGATGTACAGAGGTGCCGTCAAACTGCGATCAAGGGGAAAAGAATCCGTTAAAATCGCAAGGATCCTATATGAAAACCAACCCAAAATGAAATTAAATGCTCACCAGATTATTCACGCACACTTCACACAAAAAATAAATCCGCCAGGCGGTAAAACTGCGGCATTATCCTAATCACGGAGGTTGCCAACTTCTACCACGAAACTCGCACAACCGTCTTCGCCGCATCGTGAGTCGTCAAAGATTGAGATTGCGCGATGATCGCCGACAGTTGCGTTCAGACGGGCATTAACGCCGTTAAAAAAAGAAGACGGAAAAAAAGCAAAACCGCGACCTCGACCAAAACCGCGACCGCGACCGAGCTCTTACGAGCTCGGCGAATCCCTAACTGTCAAACGCGAAATTCTCCCGAATTTCGCAAACACATGTTTTAGCTGTCAAAGTATGGGAAGAATGTACGGAAACAGCGAAAAACCAGCAGGAAACATCAAAACACGGGGAAAACATGAAAAACAGGTTCGGCGAAACATAACCTGCAACCAGGCGCGAAAACAAAACAACAAAATATGCGGTTTTTGTTACAATTGTACTGAAACCAGTAATTTGAATTTGAATTACTCAAACATCTGAATGAATTTCAAAGTGTACTACTATTGATTTACTGACGGCCAGGTCACCCTATATTATCGCATTTATTTAATCGATTCAAATCGCTTATATTAAATAGATGAAAAAAATAACTTTCTCGCTATCTTCGAGGTTGAAAAAGAAATGAAACAGTGATGCGAACTTGTTTAGTGATAACACGATACGGTTATCTATTACCCTTAACAAAACGGTTCTGTAGCACCGGTAATTACATTGAAATTGCCCGGCTGACCTTCCCAATAGTAGCCCCAAAGGACCGTGGAGCCTCCCTGTGCGCTACATTGTTGGCTGTTCATGCTCCCCGCATAGTAAAAGTTAGCTTGTTTATGGGAGCATAAGCTGTCTAAGCTACAGCCTGGTTGTGCAAAGCATTGAAGGTTAAAGCAGAAGGTGGCATCACCGTAGCACGTGTCGGATCCTAAGCCCCCTGCGTTGGTTTTAATTACGTCCACGTAATCCGCGTCTTTGGGTTTCAGCTCGTACGATGAGCCGGTAAAACACTGTTTTACGGGATCCAAGCCTGTTATCCTACGAAGAAATAAACGAATCTGTTAACTGTGCTAGCAGTCCTCGATAAACTGTCTTCCACGTACGTGGTAACCCTCGCGTGAACACAATAATAGACAAGGAAAGGAGGAGGCAGATGCCCCGACCAGGAAAGGGTACTGAACCGATTTTAATTCTACATTATTTTACCAATAGAAAGCCAAGTTATTTGTGAGTATCATAGGCTATATATTAATCCGAAAAATGAAAAGACTTTTTCGTGGTAGTCGGATTTGCAAAGTAAGTCGGAGAAAAAACGGTCGAACAAAAACGTTTCTAACTAACGCTGCCTTAACGATGAGAGATATATGATGAAGTTCTAAAGAAAAGTTGTAGAGCTTGATAATGCCTACAAAAAAGTCAGCAACAGCATATGTCTAAATTTTATGTTTAAGTCACAAAAAGTATTTTATATTAAAAAAATAATTTAAATCGTTAGGTCATGTTTATTGGTCATATTATTAACAATTATGAATTAATATCAAAATAAGTAAATTTATCGTCTCAAGTGTTTAAAACAAAAGACGTTTCCCATTTACTTCATATAATTTCCCTTTTACTGCATAAATAGTTAAAGAGATAATACGACATAGATATGGAACCACGTTCAAATCAAAATCATTTCAAAATCGGTTCAGTAGATCCAGAGATTACTTCCTACAACATCACAAACTTTACCTCTTTATAATATTAGTATAGATTAATGTTAGCGCCATCTAAGCAGAATATTTCATAATAAAATAATTTTAGTAATATACATTCAATCAACCAATCAATCAATAAATTAATAAATCAAACGAGTATAAATAAGATAAAAAACGTATTTACCGCGTGAAGTTTTTTAACACCCGACGTTTCGGCGACGTTGCCGCTGCCGTTGTATAGGGTAGACTGCCCATGTAGCACAAATTGGCTATATAACGGTCATGTCAAGTAATCCCTACAGCTTTTAGCCACAATAACTGGTCATATAGCAGTCTTACAAACGTTTATATGACTGCTATATGACCGGATTCGGCGCATTTTATACGGCTTTTTAGCTGGGTAGTGGCTAAATAGCGGTCATATGGGCTACTTTTGTTGGTATAAGCCACCCTTATATAGCTAGCGGATGTAAACGTGTACTAAAATGATACTTTATTACAACTTCTAATCGGGTAATGCCTTAAAATGATATAGAATGGTAACGAAAGGAAGCTGCATGATCATTTGCCGTCGCAAACATAGAATTCCTAATGGCTATATAATATATTGCATTTTATTGACTTTAATACACCAAATTCTCTTGCGGACATCATTTCATCGACAATATTAAGTAAAATGTCTAACACAATTTTAACGCACGTTAACAATATCAATATTTTAACTGAATTTTAATTCATAATTATTGCTTAAAGTTTTGTTGTAAATTAATTTTATTTTTCGCAGTGAAAAAGAACACTGCTGGGTTTTGTTTACATACTTTGAAACAGGATTTACCTATAATTCGTGTAGTTAATGACTTAAAATGCCTTTAAAAATCTAACACAAAAAATTTATTTTAAAAAGATTCGATAAAAAATGGCCGCTTTGCTTATATGGCATCTGGAACTTTAATAAAACTTTTATAAAACTATAAGCTGCGTAAGTGAGGTCCTAGTGACAACAATATGACTATAAGCTGTATAAGGGTGGGTCTTAGAACCATTATACAGCCTTTGGTAGAGTAAGGGTAATGTAGTAGCTTTTGTTTTGTTTGTTCTATAAAGGTTATTATTCGACTACTATACAGCTGTTAGGTATAAAATGGTTATAAATTAGTAAGCTTTATAGCGATTATACCACCCTTATTCGACTAAAAGGCTTTATACGGCCAAAATATATGACTAAAAGTTAATATAAGCCAAATTGCTTTAAATGACACCTTTACATAGCTGAGTGTTAATCTGAACGCCTTTACATGACTTTTAATCAGCTATATTCGGCACTTCTTATATGGCGTTTGTGCTTGTTGGGTGGGAAACGTCGCGTGTTACAAACTTCACGCGGTAAATTCGTTTTTTATCTTATTTATAATGTCAAACAACCGCGGTAGTCTCCGAATCAATCAATTAATCAATCAATCAATCAAGCAAGCAAGCAAGTTTAAATGAATAAATGTTTATACATGCTTTCAGTTTTATAAGAGATGCGTTTATTTACCCCCTTTGCCTATTGTATATTCAATGACAATCAGTCGCGAGTCGGAGCAGACATGCACAATTTTTTTAATATATTTATGTCGTTAAGTTTTTACGTACTAAAAAATACTAAGAAGATAGATTGACAATAAAATAATTTTATCTTGATAATTCTACATATCTATAATAATTAATTATTCTCACTGGCTACATCATATTGGTATATTTCGATTATTTGTATTAGGTAATATTTAATATAATATTACAGCCATGACATCTATCATGACAGTTATGTTTTTATTAATTAAATTTTAATCATTTACATTTATGTGCATGTAGGTGCTGAAGTATGGGCTAGGGTGGATCTTTTTCTTTTTTTGAATTTCAAAACATCTCTATGCGGAAAACATGTTCTATGGTATATATCAAAGGAAAAAAATATATTTTTTTGTTAAGTACTGCCACAAGGGGGAAGAAATTTAGGTGTTCGTGCCTTTTTATGGTAAAAAGTCAAAGTAACTTGTGGTTCAGGGAAACAGACATTTAGATTTTATTTTGTTTTATGTATTTTAATTTGACACTATTGCCACTATTTATATTTCTACTATGGTTTTTCATTCTGAAATTTAACTAATATGTAATTTATCTAATTATGTATTTTTTCTTGACGATTTCACCATATCTTTGTTGTAGATATCTAGTCTTTTTTGAAAAATAAATTATGATTATGATTATGATTATAGGATTAGCTTATTGATTTGACAGGGCGGGGAGGGGGGAGGGGTGCAATGTACGTAAATTGTAATATTCGCTACTCACTATTCAGTAATCATCGTTTTGGTTCTTTATTACATCATACTTATATTGCAGAAAAATAATAGTTTTGTGTCTAAAATCTTCTAACAAAATTAAGACTTTCATTTTTTCCGAAAATTCAACCCTCCTGTGGCAGTATTAAATTTTGAAATAGTTTTTTTAAAATTATTTTTCTTATAATCTCCATACCATAGACCATGCTTTACGCATAAGCAGGTTTCGATAAATAATAAAAATCAATCTCCACACAAGAGCGATCCCCCTAAATTGTGCGCATGTGAAAACCTGAAAAGGAAATACAATAACCAGACTATATACATATGCACACAGAGAAAAGTGGCTCTGAGAGTAATAAATGCTGGGAGTGTCATACAAAATAGTGTGGGATATCCTAAAAATCCTCTGTGAACGTCTATGAACGTGTCCCAGGATACAATACGCGTTAAATAAAAAGTGATTATGAGTATGATGAAGTTAACTCTTATTAAATCCCATTTTATTTTCCGACAGAGCCAACTTTTAGGCTTATACACTTGATATACTTTTTCTAAACACAAAATACCTCTCCTAAAAACTCGTCATCCGGAACACCTAAAAATTCCCGCATTCTTAGTAATGTAAACATCATAATGCGGCTATTACCGCATTATGCGGCTATTACCGCATTTTGATGTTTTCATTTTAGACCTCTCAGATATTCCTTTTATATCGGAAATATATAGAAATCACAAGGGGCAAGGTCCGATGCGTATGAAGAGGACTCCAGTAGTTTAATGTCAGCTTCTTCAATGGCGGCTATCGTAACGCTGACCGATTTCAACCACAGTGTTTTCTAAAATTTTGGTTGAAATCGCGATCCACCAGAGGGCGCGCTAGTCATACTTCAATCTCAAAATATTTCAGTTAGGCGCAATTCGGTACACAGATGCCTTGTGGGACCAAAATCACATTGTGAAATTTTGGCTGGAATATCTCGTATACAAGCGAAGCAAATAATATTTAAAGTCCGCCATATTTATGAAAATACTATATATTTTTAACACGCTTTTATTAGGTCGACCTGTATGTAACTATGTAATGGAATCTAAGGTAACTAATTTAACCATCTTCCAAGGATCGTAGCGTCATGAAAATTGGCAGCTGTATGTAGTTCTGATGACAATACAATAATATGGTAATGTCGAACTGATCTGATGATGGAGTCGGAAGATATGAACTAGAACTTCATGATAGAACTTCGTATCATAGCTGTGTTTGGACTTGTTAGAAAAGTCTGGGAATGAACTTTGACCACGATTAGGTTTCAAGGTCTGATGATGAAGCCGGAAGATAGGCACTGGCATTCCATGATGGAATATCGTATCATAGCCGTGTGTATTTGAATATCGTATCATAGCCCAAAAGCGTGTTTTTAGTGTTTTTTTTAAACTATTAATTTATTTGAAAAAATACCATTTTCACACTACGGAAAAAAAACAAACAAATAAATTACAATGGATATTATTCTTCTGATTGAAATTTAACAATCTAACGAAGAGTGGCTTCCTGACTACTAATAAATTGTGATGTTGGAAAAGCTGTCAAATTCGCAGTAAAAAATATGAAACTTTTCACAGATTCACACTGATAACAAAAAATTATAAGGGTTTTCTAAAATTGTCCAGAGTTAAAACATGAAACTCTCGAGGGGCAAATACCTATATTTTTGCCAATTTTATTTTTTACGAAATGTTAGGAAGGTTTGAAATATTGGTGTTAAAATGCCGTCAGAATTAAGAAACAAAATAATCAAAGAACAAGAGCATACGCATCCACCGTCCCTCATTATCGTCATCCTCTTCACCTTTTCTGCAAAGATAATCAATCCTCTTTCAGGTGGTTGTGAGGTGTTTGTTTAGGACATTATATCCCCTCATTAGTCCAGGCACTGTGCTTATTCAGGTCTTGCCCGGTCTGAACAGTGTTTCAGATATCTGATGTTTGCGCCCAATCCCTGGGGCCCAGTCAAGCTTTTGGCATTTGTACTTAAGACATCGTTTACACAGAAATAACGCATTCTACAATTCTTTGCAGAATACGTATTTTTGTGTAACCAAAATTTAATTAATAAAAGATAACATTTTAACCAAAAAAACGACTCCAATTGTTTATATATGTGCAGCAGCCATGTCATGGTAATACTTAGAACGGGCTACCATAATTGAAAGCGTATACAAAATTTTGTATCTATGCTGTTGACCGTTGAGGAGTTCCCTCGTTGGACGCAAACAGTGGGTGCCGGAGTCCTGTCTTGATGAAATTTAGAACGGGTTATCAGAACTGAATGAGTATACAAAATTTCGTGTCTATGCTGTTGACCGTTGAGGAGACGAGGGGTCGTCTGGAGCCAACCCAGGATGTAGAATCAGGTCACGCTTACCGTAAAAAAAATGCATTGTCATAGGAATTGAACCAACATGTACATTTTCAACTTCATATGATAATATTTGAGGAGTTCCCTCAATTCCTCATGGATCATATCATCATAACAGGATTTTACATAAAAAAAGACTTTTCCAAATGGGTTTATAAATGGCAGAGTTCTGGGGTAACAAACATTAAAAAAAGATACAACCGAATTGATAACTTCCACCTTTTTTGAAGTCGGTTAAAAATGACAAAAGCACCATTATGACCCAGGGATTGTACCTTCAGGTTTGCCATGACTTGGACATGTTTGGGGATCTTTGTTCCAGGTGGTGGTGACTGACTGCGTACAACCTACTAACTAAGTGGATTCTACTTAAACATTTACCTGCCAATCATTTGATTTGTGTCTCTTTTGATTATTCTGCCTGTGCCAGCCATCACCACTGCGCCCAAGCTGTGCCCGATGAGGTAGACGTGTTTGTAAGCGAGACCAGCCACATTCAAGCGCTGGAGGAATTCTGCTAATTGATTTGCGATGCAGTAGGCATTTTGGGCTGCTTTTCGGAAATCCAAGGGGTTCAAAAGTAAGCCGCCGATGCACTTAGAGGCGTTGACCAACAGGCAATTGGAGGGTGGATACTTCACGATGATTTTATTCTTGATCGCCTGAGGTCCTGGGTTATCTGGACCGCTAAAGAAAGACGTAGTAAATAAGGTTCAATTTTAGGCACACCCCGTGGAATCTCTCATTCGAGGACCATCAGCCATTGCCGCTGGCCGAGGGTTGTACTGTTAGTGCCCACGCCAATAATGCGCTATTGATGGTAGGCGGTAGAAGCAGATCGGTTCTAAATAACAAGGCAACTGCTTCGCTGGACCTTGTCTGTCAATAGGGATCTAATGGGCCCAGTACAGTTGGGCTATTATGACCCATGTGTCAAGGTCGTCACATCTCACAGGTCAGCCTCCATTCGGTAGCCTCCACGAAGAAGTGCGAGCCCTGGTAGGTCTCTGTGCCAGCAAGCTAGTTCCCTTGGGAATGGTCCATCGGGCGCTCCTGGACGGTCTGCTCACCGTGCGACATTAGCCAATCGACTGTGCATTCCGACTGATAACCGGGGTTAGGTGATATCGGAGATATCCTTCCAAATTGGTAGTCAGGGGGCGAGGCTGCCCGCTGGGTACCTTTCTCTGTGCCTCGCCGTAAGGCGTTGGACTCTGACGGGCATGTGGCGTGACTAGACGGCGAATTGTTTTCGCTCCAAGTCTTCTGCGCTCACCTCACGGGAGACAGAACGAACATTATCGTTAAAACTTTCTGAGGAGACGGATTTGCCCGTTGTAGTTAAGAGCTCTAAATTATAACCGGAGTGGCCTGGAAACGGTTTTGTTTTCTATAGAGTGGAGGGGTGGTTGTTAACCTTACGGCAATTGCTCTTGAAACGACTAGTCGGCTACCTAATACCGGGTGAACAGCCGGGCAAAGGACGCCGTGGTCCGCGATAGATTCGGTAGGCACTGAATTACAGTGTTACGTACCCCGTCTTAAATTGTATAATAGTGTTAATTAATCTAAATGTAAATACTGAGTGCGCCACTGCCAGATGCATTGGCGCTGTTTTTAATATATCAGGCGTCACAACTGCGCGACCGCATGCATTCGGACGCTAGCCTTCGGCGCAGCGTAATTAAATTCGTATCAACAGCCACTGTTTCATTTCTCGCCAAGCCACCGTCGTTCAAATTTGTGATTAGATCGTTGAGACCTCACACTGAACGTCCGCAACTTCTCCGGGATCTTCAAGAAGCTAACATTGCTGAGAGAATCTTACATTGGTGATCCGACGATCTAACAACAGCTACGTGAGGGATAGGATTGCGTAAGCGACCTCGAACTCGAACCCTCGAAAGTCGGGAGGCCGAAGAAATCTGGCCGTAACTGGGACACTAGTGTGGGCCCGGTTTTGCACACCCGATTTCTCGCGTTAAAGCGTTGGTCTCTTACGGGTAAGTGGCGTAAATAAACAGTGGACTGTTTCGTCCTATGTCCTCCACGCTCACCTCACGGCAGACTGAACGATCATTATCGTTAAAACTTCCTTCGGTTTAGCTTGTTGTAGTTGACAACTCTAATTGTCAATAGGGAGTAAAATATAAACTCTTCTTTCCCCGAACGGTCAAGAAAAGACATTTCCATGTCGTCAGAATTGGAGGATCTTTGTATCTTTCACTAGAGAGGTCAAAAATTTGGACATCATTCTTGACCCAAGTCGCACCTTCCTCAAACATTCTCGACCTGTGGCAACTTTGCCATTAATTTTAGATTAATTAATCTAAAATTTTGTCCTTACGGCAAGTGAGCAAAACCACTTGGGGGATAAGGCATCCTGCAATTAAACACATATATAAAGTTAGATTTGTCTCCTAGGTATGCTACAGATCCTGTGTATTGGCCGATAAAGTACACACTTATGTGTTGTGAGACAATCTCTCCTTAAGAGCCAGAGAACCCCATATCGTTAATGCTTGGCATCTGTAATACAACATCAACCTTGGCAATACATTGGGGAGTTAGCCGATCAATGTCATGAGCGCCTGTCCTCCTCCTCATTGCACCTGACTGCTATTTCCCTTCACCCACGTAAGGCTTATTCTGTTATCCAGGGCCTCATGGCATGCAGTTTCGATATGTTTATGCTTAGAAAAGAAGTCAATTACATGGACATTGTAAAAACTTGGCAGTTGGATACCGAAAGAGAGAGAGCAGTAAGTACATCCGGCAACCCAGGCGGTCGCACCACCCTAAGGTTGTGTTGTAGACATACATATTTATCGTTAGTATATTACTTACGCCATTCTGCTAACGACTCCATAATTCAGAAGCACAAAAAGCTGATTTTACAAACGCGTTATTTGGTGTTCATTACTGGAATTAGTGTCATGTCTAAATAAAAAAAATGTGATTTTATTGAGATTTTTTCTACTAGGGGTTTATGCTACACGAAAAAACTCAATTGAAAATCTCCTACAATTTCTACTTTCCCGGCAGAAAGAAATAATGCACTTGAAGACTCGTTATTCGCTACCAAAATCCGCACGGCGTCCGTTTGGTACGACCGATCGGACCATGACGACGGACGACGCCTCGGATGGCTGCGCGTCTCGGCCGCAGCCGGTCCTGATTTGAGTTTGGCTCGCAGCTTAAATGACCGAAGTCACAATTAACTCCATTGACGGTGTGTCGATATCCCCATGAGGAAGACAACCACGCTCTGCTACCAAAATGTGCGATATCACGCCTCGTAATTAAACCGTCTGACGGGGATATCAAGTGGGTTGCTGGTAGATCATTTGGTTGCTTGTGCAAAGTTTAGTTGACAGTGGAAGCATTTGAAAACTTATGATGAGTATTGAGAGGTGAATTATCGATATGGCGATTGCTAATCAAAACTCACGTACCTTGACGGTCGTGTAGCTGCAGCAGTGGGATGCACGCTGCTGATTCCGCTTCTGCGTAGCGCGCACGGCACGATCGAGGGATTCGTTGCGGCGTGTCCGGCACAACGCGTGCGCTAACAAGTGTATGGCGCGTGCGACGCGCTGTTTCCTGTCGTAACCCCACTGAAGGATCGATGTGCCTTTACAACGAATCGAGTCCGCGATTCCGAGACAACAAACGAGGTTTTTGTCTGAGTCGGCGAGGCCGTGAACGCGGTCGAAAATCGTTGCTACCGTTCGAATGACAGACGCCCGTTCGAAAGCGGGCGATGTTGCCAACTGTCAGGTTTTTGTGAGTTGACAGCTCTCACCAATCGATAATTGATTTATGCAAAATATAATATTAAAAATGAATTCGAATTTATCCATAACAATATCGAACAGACGTGGTGTTGTGCAAAAACAATATTGTGATTTTTTTGTTGGAATATGTCATATAAAAGAGACATATATCAATTAGATAGTAGAAAAATCCGCCATATATCAATTAGATAGTAAGGCCCCCAAAAGCGCCAAAGCTTGCGATGCGTGGATCTTTCGAGATTCGAATTCGAAGGCTCAAGGCGACCTGCGTTTGCTATTGGATTTTTAAATGAGACGAATGAGACGACGCGCGTTTGAAATTCAAACTTTCTAGTTACGCCACTTGCCGTAAGAGTTCAACGCCTTACCGCGAGACACTGGGTTGGCAAACAGCGGGCGGCCTCGCGCTCTTTCTACCAGTTTCGGCCAGACTTCTTCTCGCTTGTGTGGTCCTCTTCCTTACGTAGCGGTGATTCGGTGTCTACCGAATCTATCGCGGACCACGGCGACCATTGCCACGCCTGCCATTTGGTATAGGGTGGCCGAATTTATCGTTTTAAAATCGATTGACGTAAGGTTAACAACCACTCCTGCTCTATAGGAAACAAAGACGTTGCCAGATCCCCCCGTTATCAGTCGGAATGCATAGTCGATTGGCTGACGCCGCACGGTGCCCAAGCTGTCCAGAAGCGTCCAAAAAGCAATTCACAGGCAAACTGGCCGGAGTCCTGACCGGGTTCGAACTTCTACGTGAAGGCTACCGGATGGGTGATGGCCTGTGAGTTGGCCCGACCGTAACACATGGGTCATAATGGCCTAACTGCACTGGACCCATTAGCTCCCCGTGTAGATGGATACGTGGGCGGGCGTTAATCGCATTTGGTGCTGGGCCGAATGCGTCAAGGGGGGGGGGGGCTCATATGTATCCACCGATGAACAGGCCACAAGATTTTTCACACAAAAAAAAGGATTTTGAACGCTTTTCCTTGTAATTCATCATATGTAATACTGCTAAATAAATAAAAAATGTATCTACGAGGGTGAATCAAATATAAACGGTAATTTTGCTATTCTGCTTACTACGCAGTTCTTAGCTAGATGATGTCGAGCGCAGTTGATGTTTGGTTTGTAAGGAGTGGGGGAAACGACTTGGTTAGCGAGTGTGCTCGTCTCTGTCGTCAGTTCAGCAATGACCGGGCAAGAGGTACATTCGTCTGTTGCACAACGCATTATCATAAAGTGTTTAACCAATGAGGGCGTTAAACCATCGGAAGTTTGGGGACAGTACGCTGTCTCAGAATCATGTGTATAAGTGGGCCAGAGAATTTAAGGGGGGGTGAGAATGTGTCGAAAACAAAGGTTATGATCGACGCCCAAGGACAAGCCTTACAGATGAAAACATCCGTGCCGCTAAAGAGCTTAATGAACGTGATCGTCGGTTAACTGTTAAAGAAATCTCATCAGAAAAGGGTATCAGTTATGGGAGTGTTTAATCCGTTACCACTGATCGTCTTGGCTTCAGAAAAAAAGGTGCCCAATAGGTTCCGAAGTTGTTGACCGTAAATCAAAAATAAATCGAAATAGTCGACCGAAAATCAGGTAGGTAACCCTCGAACGCCCTCCTTACAGTCCAAACTTGTCCCCCTGCGACTATTTTTTGTTCGCACTCTTGAAGGAATCACTCGGAGGAAAACGAATCGCAAACAATAAGGACGTCGAGGAGCGTCTTTTTATGGAAGAGGAATATTGAAGCTTCCAAATCGTTGGCAAAAGTGTTTGGAGCTTGCAGGAGGATATCAAGAGAAGAACTAAATTTTCCACTTGTGTATATTATTAATCAATAAATGTAAAAATAATAATTACCGTTTATATTTGATCCACCCTAGTAAAATACGGAATATTTTTAGGGGTGACAACCCTAGCATTCCGGGCGATGCGCCGGGTCCCATCAAACTTGCAGAAGACAAATTTGCAGACGGCAATCTTGCAGACGGCATTCTTGCAGGCGGCAGTTTTGCAGAAGGCAATCTTGCAGAAGGCAGTTTTGCAAATGTCAAAATGACCTAACCTAACCTAACAGAAAAACTTAAAACATTTTTTTTAATGTTTAGTTTGATGTATAAAAGTCATCCACTACAAGAATGCCGGTAATTAATGTCACTTCGATTTTAGGGAAAGAAAAACCTAACCTAACCTAACAGAAAAACTTAAAAACTGTACTGAAGGTTGCCGCCTGCAAGGTTGCCGCCTGCAAGGTTGCCTCCTGCAAATCTGCCCTCAACAAATTTGGAGCTGTCAAAAGTGACATTTGTGCAAGTTTGCGGCATGCAAAACTGGCGCCCCCCGATGCGCCGCAAAATAGGCATTAATTTATGCGAAGGCTACCGTTTCCATGTATCTACAGTAAGCCGCGCAGCTCAAGAACAGTCTAAAATGAAATCGTTTGTCGCCGTCAAGGGTGTCCTATATGACGCTCTCGTGAATTACGACTTCCCCGAAATTCGTGGTGCCCTGGGTGTCGCGCATTGAGGACTAAAGTACAGACATTATCTTCACATCCATACCTGGTAAAACCGTGTTGAATTATGATCGTTTCTATTGATTTGTCAAAATTCGAATTTTGAGATAAATCGTATCCTCCCGTAGCGCTTAATGGATATGTAGTCACCGTGTCTTTGTAATAGAAGTTGATGGTATTTTCAGGACAGACACCGGTAAAGTCGGCATCCGGGTTCACTCCACCTGCAATTTTGAAAAAAAGACAATCACCTTAATTTAACGGCGAGCGTCACTGCGGTTTTTTTGATTGGTATTATCATTGATTATAGGGGAGGGGCGAGCAAGATGGATACACGAAATAATATTATGAGTACGCTGCGCGCACTGAAATTCCCGACAAATTATTGTCGTTGCCTATACAAGCCGACCGACTTCCCTGCTCAGTACCCGCCACCCTCCCGCGGGCAGTGGTCTCGAAGCTACCGATTTTTCGGTATTTCTACCGATATAGCGCCTGTCCTACCGAAATACCGAAATGGAACGATATTTCTACGATTTCTATCGAAACATACAAGCAAATAACTGCACGGATTCCATTGAAAAATAATCCAATATAAGGTTTAGACGTAATTGACCCAACGAATGTTAAAAGTAGCAACACTGCTTCGATTATTCCTGTTATTAGATTCTTTCCCAATATTGTTCAAAACAATGATTCCAGAAAATTGATACAGATTGGCGTGTTTTGAGAAATTGTGAACAAATAAAAACATTTCCTGGTAAAATAGAACTCTTTTGGGATAATATTACTTTACTGAAGCATGGCGATGACACTCAAATGTTTCTTTGTTGTCTTCTTTTATCTTCACTATTTTATCACTGCCTCATTCATCCGCCAATGTTGAGCGCATATTAATTTCATGAACACAAAACAGCGAAATAGGTCTACTGAGTCAATCACTGCTCTGTGACATACAAAAGTCTATTTAATTAATTGTTACGACTTCGAAATTAGTTTAAAAATGACTGCTGCATGGCTAAAAAATATTGGTACCGACCATCCTAAAGATTGTAACAAAATTAAATAATTATATTTAAGTTGTTGATTTCATTGGTTGTACTAACTATTACTTAGTATGTTATTGTTAATTCGTTTTCATTATGATTTGTTGATGTAAATAGTGTACCTACTTGATTTTTATGATCCATGTCCAACCATAAATGTTATTAGTTTTATTAATGTTTAATAATTCTTGACGTTTAATAAAGAGGATTCCTGATGTTTAATAATAATTTTTAATAATTCCTGTTGTTTAATAAAGAGATTTGATTTGAATATTGTATATTTTTCATATGTATACCGATTTTTGGTCCAAATATACCGGTTTTACATGGCAACTCTACCGATTTTTCATTTTGACGTTCGAGACTACTGTCCGCGGGCGACACACGTCCTAGGAGAGAGATGACGTTTTGTGTTCCGCACTCTTTAAGTAAATGAGAGGAAGATTGCACGCTGGACCATCTATTTTTTAACTGTCCCATCCTCAATAATTATCCGAGTTTTATCCCAGACCTTGTAAAGTATAACATCCAACTCCCTCTATGTGTTCTCCACTTGTTATCCCTCAACTCTCCCAAAATTTATAAGGTAATATGTAAATTTATTTCCCTTAATAATATTTCTGTATAGTGTAATAGCTTATTTCACACCCTTTCCTTGTTTGTATCATCCCCAATAACCATGTTTTATGCTATACATATGTATCTACATTTTTATAAATTAGTATCCCTTGTTTCAGTATTGTGCCGTCTTATACATGTAACTGTGCATGTGAAACTAACTTAGATGCCCTCCGAAAACGACTTGGCAGAAAAGCACCGACTATCGGTGATTGCCAGAAAGCAACAAGAAGAAGAAGAAGAAGTAAATGAGAGTGAATATTTCTTTTATTTCCTTGTAAATTCAAATGTTTTTGATATTTTTCAATTCGTTTAGTAGTGAACATTCTTGCTTTAAATGGACTACATCGTTCATTGGTTTTATTTTATTTGATAATATATTTTATTTCTCCGTAGATATTGATAGCGGGTAAGATGGATCATGCTGTTTATGCTATCCATCTTGTCCGACGACTACTAAAATTTTATTTTATGTATTAACTGTTATCCTTTGCAGATCCTTTGCAGACAAGCAGTTGTAAGAATGCAGACAAGGGCTTGTAAGAATACGAAGAAACCTGCAATCAGTCATAAAACTTCGCCCGAAAAAAGCTCTGACCAGCCCACTAATTCGTGCACAGTCTGCGAAGAACCGTCAAACACCCTTAACCGAAGACTGGATATAATGTTCGGGGTGCAAGAATTTGACACCTGAACTCTGCTCCTCCTATCTGGGCTATGGCTCATACCTTTGCGACCAGTGCAATGACTAAAAGGAACAATATCCATTTTACCCGACTTCGTGGTCGATCTTACCCGACCTGTTTGGGCAAGGAGAATAGTGTCCACTTTTTTATTATTCTTAAAAAATCATAAATTACATTTTAATGTTGCCTGATTTCTATTTTGCCGATGATATGTTACTATGTAAACGATTGTAAAAGATTAATGTAATGATTAGTTACATTTACATCAGTTTGTTCTTATTATATCCATCTTATCCGCCCATCCCCTATACGGTATGAGATTGCGCAACTTCATAGAACGATTTGGTAACCCTTCCAAATGGAGAAATGCAGGTGGCGCTGATAGCATTGACGGCCAAACTAATAGCAATTTGTTTGGCCATCTTTAATACCATTGATAATAATGTTTTTGTATAAAGCAGAGGTACCCAAACTTTCTTGACTCGTAGACCCCTTGCTGTTTACCGTAGACCCCTGCCTGAATTTTCCTGAACTTACTAACATTAAAAGTTTCTTGACAGCTGGAACAGTAGGTACTGATCGCCTACATTGGGTTTTTGGTAATGTGGACAGTTGTAAAAAATTAAAAATATGTACAATTTTTATTTGTTTATTCCTAAGCGTTCACCATTAGGGAAAACCGCACATAAGTGCACATGTAGCACTATCTCGCTTGCTCATTCATCTGGCGCGTTTATCCTACTCGCTCGCACGGATACCCATTGAAGCACAATTTTTTCACATATCTCATTCGCACCTTCCCTTGTTAGTCATGTGCGCTGGCCTCTTCAGCTGATGCAATTTGAGTTGAGTGTTGATTTCATTCCGTGATACTTGTGACGCGCGCGTTTGTTTATTGCTATTATTATAATTTTAAAATACTATGCTGTATACAAAATCTGTTTAGGAAGTGATACGACATTAACGGATCGCCTGAATGCTTATGGTGACCTGCCTAGATGGAGCCCCCCTTACATCTTATGCACCCCGATTTTTGTTTCTCGCTGACATGGACCCCCTGCGAATCGAAATCGACCCCTGGGGGTCCATGTAGACCACTTTGGGAATCACTGGTATAAACGATCAATTTATTTGAAAAATATATAATTTAACCAGCGATGAAATAAATAACATTCAATTATTAGTGCCATCTAGTGCATTTTTATATATGTAAGATAGACTGCCGCCATCAATAGATGGCATTCTATCTAGGTAGACTAATAAGTCTATCTGAACATTAAATTGCGTAATTATTACGTTTTAAAACCTGTAAACTAAAAAAAAAAAGATTTTTTTTTGTAAATAATAATAACAAGTAGGATTTTAATATTTTATACCCTATATGCGTGCTTAGGGCGCCATCTACAGTGCGCCTCCATAATGTTTTGCTACAAAAGTTGTCATATTGAACATAATAATCAATTTTAGAAACTATAGTATGAGAGCCACCTACACGTTGCGTTTCGTTGTAAAGTAGTGGTTTCCAAATCGTGGTAAGACGTTGAGCAATATAATACGCTATATAATTAATGGTATTATAATTATAAATAAGTTAAAAACAAATTTACTGCGTGAAGCTTGAAACACCCGACGTTTCGGCGGTGTTAAAACCGCCGTTGTCCAGGGTAGACAGTCTAGTCAGTCAGTCTACCTTGGACAACGGCGGCTGCAACATCACCGAGACGTCGGGTGTTTTTTTTATTTTATTTTATTTTATTCAGGAAACAGACAGTACAAAAAACATATTTACTTAATCAAAATATAACAAACATAAACCATTTATATGTTTCCACCAATTAAACGGTCATATAGTGCGTTATTCTATATAAAAGAAAAGTTTAAAATATACAAGCATTTTTTAAAGAGAAAAGTGAAATTAACGATATTTATTTTTTGGTGTTTAGTCATCTAACTATGATATTTTGTGCCTACTTAAATGATTAATATATTTTGGGCCATCATAATCATAAGAATTGGATATAACCGCGTAAAATAGTGAAATTCTCAATTTTACTTAGAAATAACATTTTTGTCCTCACTGAGAGATTTATTGCTGTAAGATCCGTTTGTCATACTCATGATGATAATTAACTAAGACAGCCTGTAAACATTCATTAATTTTGGCTTTGTATAATATCCTCGCTTTTTTTTTAAAAAAGCATTTTGGGTCTTTTATGAAATTATCAGTTGAATTCCATTTTTTTTGTTAAGAATTTTTAATGATTTTAGTAATATTTATATAATAAAGTACAAAAGAAGTAATATTTATATAAAAAAATAAGAAACCGCGCTGAAAGTTTCTGAATAAAACAAAAACAATTATCACAAGTCAAATACAAAAAAGAACTCGAAAATCAGATACAGACTCAGAGAACCAGTCCTGATACTGAAACGCAAGAAACTCTTGATTTATCGAATGACTTATCTACCGTCAGAGCATCTTTGGACCCGGTCGAGGCAATCACAGATTCGGCTGAAGAATATCGTTCAACTACTTTAAGTGCCAAATGTAATGATTTTGGTTTAGAAAGAGTCGTCGAGAACGCACAGGTCCACGAGATTCGAAGAAAACGACATTCAAAATGATCCACTAGCGCTACCTATTGGCATTCTGAGCAACACGTGCACTAAAATCCTCGATGATTCTGAATTATTTGGAGACTTCACGGTTACAATTTGAAAGAACTGAAGATATATTGTAGTTCATCATTGAATATGATGAAGATATGCCTCTAATTATTCCCTTAACTTGGCATGACACTGTAATTTCTAAGGTAATAACAGACAAAACTATAATGACTTTAAATAGTAACATTAAGAATGCTTCAACTTCCAAACCCCCCAACCAAGAGAAGACAGCTCCTTTCTTTGGAACTCGACTCAAAAACACTACAGACTCGATTTGACTGTTCCTGTACTCCAAATGACGACACCCGCAGAGATTCATCTTTCAAGACCTCTAATCAAGATAGGCCAGATACTACCTCTAGAACCCAAGCTGAAATTGGGACAGTTGTTGTTGAGGCAGCGCTCTCCAAAACACAAAAACGATCGTCTTTGGCTAGTTTTTTAAGATATCCTGAAATTGCGTCAAGGAAAGGAAAAATCGTAAAGAAAAGAGAACCAACCTATCCCATTTGGATTGACAAGCCTGAGATGCAAAGAATATTTAAAAAAAACTAGAAAAAAGGAATAAAAAAAAGCAGACCAAATCTGACATCATGCCTCGCTATTCATTATTTTAAATATTTGTTAGTTTTCTATAGGATGTTTATCTATTATATTTATGATCTGACAAATTAAAAAAAATAACGTGACATCAATTATTACAATTTATTGAACTATTTAAACATTATTAGTAATACCCTTGGATTGCTTTTAAATGTTATTTTGATTATTTATTAGATATTTAATATAATTTCCATTAATTTGGAAAGTAATGGAAATTTAATTTTAATTATAATTTCCATTAATTCCATTATTTTCTACTGGTAACTAAGTAAATAAATAAAGTTAATGTTGGACTCTTGCTGGCTGTTGGCGTAGCTTGACTGGGGATTATATTGTGCTCAAAGTCTTTACTTTCACTCCATGGAAGACAGAATTGCTTGATGTCGCTATAACTCTCTGGGGGTGGCGGGTTCGGCCGTATTAAATGAGACCCCTCGTATAGCATCCTGTTCGCAGCAATGAACAAAATACAACTGCACCCTATCTATCTAAGTAACCTATAAATATTCAGTTTTAATCCAGTGTTAAAAAAATAATATAAAAATAAGAAATTAAAATATGTGATACTTACACAAGTTCATCCAGGCGTTTGTAATTGTGAAAAGAAACAAAAAAAGTAACGCAGAATAAAAAAACATTGTTTTTTATTTTTATAAAACAGTCAGAGCGATAATTCGGAGAACGTACTAGAACATATAATTTCTAGAAGAAAGTAGAATGAACGATGAAAACTTCACCCTATATATAATTTATGAATGCAAAAGGGGTATTCACATATATTTTTTTTTTTCTAAAAATATGTAACACCACAAAAAACTGTAAAATTAGGAATTAAGTCTTGATTAAAATAAAAAAAGGCTTATATTATATGGTTTTCGAAACCACAATTCGTAAAAATAGTGGTTTAATAATTTTAAAAAATTAATATAATAATAAAGTTAATAAAGGAACAATCATAATAATAAAACGCTTTATTTGATGAAACGAATAGAAGTACTTATTGCGTTGAAGCAATATCTTACAGCTAACTAAACCTAATAGGGAAACATTTTGCGCTGTAAAAATATAAGAAAAAAATATTAAAATCACTTATAATGGTAGCTCCTATCAAATGTATCAAACATTACAGCAGAAGATTTAATAGACAAAATATTAACAAAAATAAAACTTTGTTTTTAAGTCCAGCAGCCATGTCATTGTGATACTTAGAACGGGCTATCATAATTAATTGCGTATACAAAATTTTGTGTCTGTGATGTTTACCGTTGAGGAGTTCTCTAGTCGGGAGCCAACCCTGGGTGCCGCAGTCCTGTCTTGTAAAACTTAAAACGGGCTGTCGTAATTGAATGCATATACAAAATTTCATGTCTGCGCTGTTGACCGTTGAGGGGTCCCCTAGTCGTCAGCCAACTCTGGGTGCAGCAGCCATGTCATGGTGAACTTAGAACGGGCTATCATAACTGAATGCGTATACAAAATTTCGTGTCCGTGCTGTTGACCGTTGAGGGGGAGCTAATGGGCCCTTGCTGAGTTAGTCACGAAGACCCATTCTGTTCAGGGTTGGTCATACTCACGGGTCAACACCTATCCGGCGGCCTTCACGCATGAAGTGCGAGCCCGGGCAGGACTCTGGCCTTAGGGCTAGTTTCCCCTAGGAATCAACCTTCTGGCGCTCCTGGACGGTCTGCGCACCGTGCGACGTAAGCCAATCGACCGTGCACTCTGACTAACAGTCGGGGGAGTCTGGAAGCAGTACTGTTTCCTATAGAGCGGGGGTGGTTGCGGACCTTACGGCGACTGCTCTCGAAACGACCATCGGCTACCCGATCCTGGGTGAACACCCGGGCAAAGGATGCCGTGGTCCGCGATAGATTCGGTATACACCGCTTCGTAAGGGAGAGGACCGCGCAAGCGACCTCGAACTCGTAACCAATCGGGAGACTGGAGTAATCTAGTCGCAATTGGAAGTAAGGGCGTGAGTGTAAGCCCGCTGGGTAACACTCCTGGCTATCTCGCGGTTATGGCGTTGGTCTCTTACGGGCATTAGGCGGAGCTTGACGGTGAACTGTTTTTGTCGAAGTCTTCTGCGCTCACTTCAGGGAGACAGAACGATTAATCGTTAAAACTTCCTGAGGTGACGGGCTCGCCCGTTGCAGTCGACAACTCTAGTTGTTGACCGTTGAGGAGTCCGCTCGTCGGGAGCCAACACAGTGTGTAGAATCAGGTCATGTCATTACCATAAAAAAATGCATTGTCATCGGAATTGAACCAGCATGTAAATTTTCAACTTCATACGATAGCATTTGAGGAGTTCCCTCAATTCCTTATGGATCCCGTCATCAGAAGAGGATTTGATAAAAATGGGACCAATCTGGAAGTATATCCTTTCAAATAAAAAAAGAATTTTCTGTTTGTGTGAATAGTTCTGAGGTAGCAAACAAACAATAATGGAAAAAATGATTGATGAGAGTAACGCTCTTCCGATTTCACTATCAGAAAAGGTCCGTGGCAAATAAAATGCTGTTCTATATAAAAACCCGGGTCTTTAAGGAATGAAAGTTAACGCATATATCAACGGGACCGGCCAAACCCTGCCTGGAGAAGTTTCTGCAGAAATAGCGCCAAACTTCAAGTTCTGTCCAGTATCGTCGGTTGTTGTATAGAGGTCATTTTAAGCCTACAAATTAATATTAAGTGACAAACGTCACAAGTTTGCTCTAGAAAATCTTGAAAAATATTGAATTGTCTATTGTCACAAGAATTACAACTGATTATTAATATTAACCGCCCTACCTATACGAACATACGTGATACGTAAGCTATATGATAATATAGATCGAAAAATGTATATAAAATATATAAAAAATATATATATTTACAAATTTATATAAAACCGATATATAAAAACAGCTTATATATACCGCTATATATTTTGTCTATTATATTTTTTTACCAAGTATTGTTTTTGAGAAATCTAATTAAATAAATTAATAGTTTAAAAAAAACACTAAAAACCCGCTGTTATAAATGCACGTAAAAATCAAAAAGGTTTGTTATAACCTTAAAACCTGATCATGTTCAAAGTCCGTTACGTGACCTTTCGAACAAGTCCAAACACGGCTATGATACGATATTCGATCATGATATTCCATCATGGAATCTTCCGGCTTCATCATCAGACCTTGAAACCTAATCGTGGTCAAAGTGCATTCCAAGACTTTTCTAACAAGTCCAAACACAGCTATGATACGATGTTCCATCATGAAGTTCCAGTTCATATCTTCCGACTCCATCATCAGATCAGGTCGACAGTACCATATTATTGTATTGTCATCAGAACTACATACAGCTGCCAATTTTCATGACGCTACGATCCTTGGAGAATGGTTAAATTAGTTACCTTAGATTCCATTACATAGTTACAGGTCGACCTAATAAAAGCGTGTTAAAAAAGATACAACCGAAATGATAACGTCCTCCTTTTTTGAAGTCTCTTAAAAATAGTATAAAATCCAGCAGAAAAAAAAAACAAATAATTTGGCCACTAAAAACGAGCCAAACCGAAAAAACCACGACAACGTCGTTCAAAAGTCAAAGTGATGCTCATTGTTTTCTTTGATATTCGCGGTTTAGTCCATCACGAATTCGTTCCAGAAGGACTAACGGTCAATAAGGAATATTATTTGGCCGTTTTGAAGCGTTTACGTGAGAAAATCCGTCAAAAACGGCCTGAATTGTGGATCAACAATTCGTGGATTTTCCACGACGATAATGCACCGTCGCATAGAGCAGCAATTGTGACCGAATTAAAGGCCAAAAACGCGACAAATACAATTGATCAACCACTGTATTCACCAGATTTGGCCCCGTCAGACTTCTTTTTATTCCCAAAACTAAAATTGCGTCTTCGTGGTACCCGTTTTGAGTCCATAGAGTCCATTAAAGAAAATTCGTGGAAGAAATTGAAGGCTATACCGAAAAACGCCTACAAAAAGTGTTTTGAAGATTGAAAAAAGCGCTGACGAATGTGTGTTGCATCAAATGGGGACTACTTTGAAGGTGATAAAATAAACATTGACGATTAAACGAAAATTGTGTGTTTTATTTAATAATTCCCGGTACTTTTTAGACGGAGTAGTATAAGTACATAAATATATTAGCAAAACCGTCAATATATAGCAGCTAAAGAAAATGTCTCTAGATCGTAATAAACCAGTACTTACAAACCCACCATTAAATTAAAATAAATCGGCTTTTAGCATTTTTCGCGATATTTGTGATGATTCCTTGCTTAAACATTATTTGATCAGGTGATATATTTTACTGTGAATAGTTGCAGTTGTACATATAGGTAAGATTAGCTTCAAATGAAATGAGTCATGCTTTGTTTGAACTATTCGAATTGCATTATTATATTCGCAAAATAAAATAAAACTGAATAAACAGTTAAATTGAATAGGTCTTTAAGTTAAAGGTTAAAAAGATCATTATATTGTCAATATACTATATACATATAGCAGTTTATTTGAAATACTTTATTGTACACACAATTGAACACAATATAGTGGGCCTATTTCCAAATGGCAATATCATCGACCAAACTAACGCGGTTATTGTGACTAAAGGTTTATGTGGCAAATTAATTTATAAAAAAAGCATTTTTTATAGAGTAGCGGATATAATCAATGAATTCACTTACAAAATCATCATAATAAAGCAAATAAAACAATCATTTAAACCACTATAGCAGCTCGATATCGAAGGAAGGAATAGGATAAAAGGACAAGCAAAGGGTGAGGGGTATTCATACGTTGAGTTAATGTATCTTAAAAGATTTTTTAACACAGTTCAGATTTTCAAGCTGTCTCAGGGGCAAAGGCACAGAGTTCCAGAGGGCCCACCTGCACTGCAAATGACCTAGACATGAAAGTTGATGAACGCTGAGGTATAGCCAGTAGTATATTTTCTTGACAGCGTGATGGAAGGCCGGGGAATGAAAGCGGAAAGAAGAAATTTTACAAATGAGAAGGCATTGGTTGAATGTAGTACACCAAAGAGTAGGGTGAGTATCTGAAAAACCCGACATCGTCTAATCGGGAGCCTGCGAAAAGTCGATGTGTGATGAAACTTCTTCAGGGAATAAACAAAGCGAATACAAGCGTTTTGAATCCTATCCAGCTTATCGAGTAGCTCCTTATTCGCGTCTGTAAGCCACATCAGCGTAGTTAATACTTGGTAAAAAGAAAAGATTGTGCCATTCGGCGTTTAATACAAAGAGGTAGAAAATTCTACATCGGCTTGAAAGAATAGAGTCTCGCAAAGACTTTACGACTGACCTCACTTACTTGAGGATGCAAAGATAAGTTTTCAACAATGACCAGGCCCAGTTCGTTTAAAATTATGTGTAAGGGACAACGACGTTTTCGAAATTGAAAAGATGGAGATTATTTTTATATTTTTCAATGAGTGAACGACTTTCAATGATCTCGAAGCAGGCTATGGTTATGAGAGCATACTGTTATTGAAACCAAATTTACGCATTATAGGTCCTTTTCAGTTTTTCCAGATAGTTCCAATGTATCATCAACAACCATCTATCGAATAACTTGTGGTTTATATTACCTAGAATTCTAACCTTCTTGTAGTAGTAATCACTAGTATGATTAAATAAATTATCAACTGTGACACAATGAAAATAATGATCTGAGTTGTCGCTGAGGATGGTATTTCTACTAACAATGTGCTTACGTGGAAAGTTTGCAAATATATTATCTAGTACTGCTCCTGATGCTATTCTAGATGGCTGGTCCCTTAATTAAGAATAAGAATAAATTTATTTCCGAAAAAAAGCTTCAAATGTTTGTATACATACTTCGCCTAACTAGGCCGACGCCCGTACCAAGGTAGACTCTAGTATGTTAGTTGTAATTTTTGAATTGTAAATTGTGCGCACAGTTATTAAAGAAAAACATGAATCTAATAGCTCTAATAAATATTAGTATGTATCTCAAGAGTTATTTTATAGTGTTATGTATCTCAAGAGTTATATCTGGGTAACTTTCAATTGAGGAGTTACGTTGTATAATTTGGTTAAATTTACCATATTTTCCTTATATTTTGAATTTACCAAGAAATCAGTATTAAAATCAACACACACACATATGTATTTACTGTTACAAATTGAGTTTTAAAAATATCTAATTTATCTAAGAACAGCTCAACGTCTTTTGATTCACTTTTGGATCGGTATATGCACGCTTATCGCTGTACCCTCAAAATTATGTCCATCATTAAATCTAGTAATATCTAAAATGTCTACTGTATACTTATTGGGCCCGATTGTGTTTCTTTGTGAACTAAAACTAAAATTAGTCCAAGCGAACGAGACAGAGCAATACGTTAGAGCGGAATATGAAACAAACGATCGTCGATAAATACTACCTGCCGAACTTATACTCGTCCGAATAAATTCGAGCATATTTCGTGCGGTGTAAGATTTGACCTTGGCGGGCAGTTTTAATGCGAAAAAGTGACAACCGGTCATCTCACATTCCGCTCTAGCGTATTGTCTTGTCTCGTTCAGACGGACTAATTTCCGATTTTAGTTCACGAAGAAACGCGATCGAGCCCATTATCAATGTAAATCGCAGTTTCTCCGTGTTTTCTAGTAGTGAGTTATTGGCAAGCAGCCATATAGTAATTATTTAAATGCACCATGTGATAATTATTCGAATTTAAGCACGTTTCACTAAAAGAGTGGAGGTATGGGGTTTTCTCCATTTATGTTAGGATAAGTTCGATACCAGATATTTTCATGTATATGCTTCGAATATTGCCGTTGTTGCCGCCGATGACAAAGTAATTTAAAAAAATCAAACGTAATTTTATATATTTTGTAAATTTGTAATTTAAAGTAATATTTTAACTTTGTTAAAAAACCCGTTCAGAGTTTCTTTGGGCATTCTTCTCTGGCGGTCGTAATCGAATGTCCACACGCACGCAATTATATAAAAAATAAACGATAATCCAAGCATTGAGAGAGATGAACCGTGCGGCTTAAGACGAGTAGATGCGGTGGGAAGAGTAAGGCAGTTGTAGCAGCTGCTATTGAGAGAGATGGCAATAGACGCCCGAAGCGGGGTCTGTTGATATAAAAAAATGCATCGTGAGCGATGCGCAGGGAGCGCGAGGGTGCGCGCGACCCGACAGTACAGTCTGATCGACCTCTTGACACAGGCGGCTGGGTGCGTTCTAATCTTTGTGCTTGGATTTTTTTGTGCGCGAACCGTTTTGTTTTATTTCTTCGAATTCACATTATATCCATATCAACAAGCTATCGTCGAGTTGCTCATTACGTTCCAGGCCCACACCTGTAGTTCTCGAAACAGGTGGGCGCTAAAAAGGAGTTAACTGTTTTACAGTCCCAGTTAACATTAAACCTATAGTGCCACGGTGGCAGTGACGGTAATGATATTGGTCCTTCGAGCCGGATCTATAGACAAAGTGAAAACAAGTGATATATAAACAAAATAAAGTGAATCGTATTCGCCGCAAAAGGGACCCAGTGTATGCGCCGAGTCACAAGAGCTTCGCGCGCCGCATCGCCGAAAGGCGGGGTCGCCTGAGCGCGCTGCATTCCAATCCCGTTTCGTCCATCTGTTGAAGTGGCGCGTGCCCCGTTACGAGGCCATCATAAAAAAAAAGGGACCCGCTTTCGCTGCGAATGCAAGGGTCGGTCGAAGCAGACTGTTATTGTTTTTTTTGCGTTAAAACCGATGACACAAAAACAAGGGTGAGGCGAGGAAACTATTTTGAGTAACTGTTTAATTGTGCGTTTATTGTGTTGTCGTATTGTAATAATATAACATCGAGAGTGTCAGGTGCGAACAGTACATTGGAAGCTTTGTGAAAGGGTTTTGTCACGCGTAAGATTCTTTGGGTGAGCAATACAATTGATAAGGCAGAATCGGCCAGCCCGTAGGCTAAGTGAAAGCACGCAGCGTGTCGATGGATTTAGCGATCGGTAACCGAACCTGCAAATGAATAGTGAGCCCGCAATTCAGCATATACGCGTAGCGCGTTTATCGGCTGAGCAGCGGTAATTATTCAATCTGAACAACAGTGAGCCCGTAACTCGCGGAATATTCGCGTAGCGCGTTTATTGCCCGAACAGCGGTAGCTGGTTCCATCTGAATGGATAAACAACATCGATCCATAAAAAAAGGAAATTGTGTTGCTTCGCACGATCGAATCAAACAAACGTAAAATTAAGATACCTGAGAACGCAAAGCTTCTATTGTGATCGAACATCTGTTGTTTTCGGCGCGAGTGTAAACGTCGCAGTGGAGTGCGTCGCGCGAACAGCTGTGACGTAGGTCTGTTTACAGCTGAGTGGTGCTCTCAGCTGTGTTTTTTTTGTTTATATCGACGCGAGTGCGTATTTTACGGTTGTGCGTGTGCAAAGCGCACCCGTGACGTGAGTGAAACTATAGGATAGGACTTAGAGTTTTGCCCACAGTTTCCGTGGTCTCTTCGGGCAAAGGCGCTATATATAGTCGCTACCCGCCGTTGACCTGCGCAAACAGAGGGCGAAACTCCCATTAAGTCCTCATCTAGAACGAACGGCGGTAACGCCGTTCGGTGTCATCATGAGCGTAAGAAGCGAAAGGAGCCTTAAGATGAAGCAGAATGGCGCAGAGAAGCCAACCTTACAAGAGATGACGGCGATAACTGGCACTGATGTTGGTGCCGCAGTGCCGATAGAGTATTCGTCAATCCGGATGATCTCTAACCCGACATCTCGTAACGAAGTCACTGCATCAGCGCACAAACGTGGTCGCAGTACCTCTGTCATCAGTCTGCAAAGTCGAGCGAGTGGCAGCAAGAAAAGTCGCAGCCGAGATAGTCAACGGCGGCGACTTGCGGAACAAGCTCTCAATGAGCAAAAAGAAATTAATAAGCTAGAAAAATTACTGGAAGAGGAAGAAGAGGCATCGGCAGCCGCACGTCGCTCCCGTCTGATGCAGATGCGTGAACGATTGATCGCGACAGCGAGGTTAGAGCGCGAACTAATTATGGCAAGCGATGAAGATGACGACAAATCCGAAAAAGAGGTTAATCAACACTCATTAAATCAACAACCACGCGAAGAGCCGATCCATACAAGCGTCAGTCAATGGATCGATAGATCGCAGCAGACAGCAGCTTCACACAAATCAATCGCCTCTCAAGTAGAAGAGCCGATACAGCCGCTGCCAGCTACCAGTGGCGAAGAAGACAGCACGCTACGCTTCGTAAAAATCATGGAGCGCCTTTTGGAACACAGAGAAAAAACCGTACCAACCGAGAAACCGGGTCACCGTAACGTAGACACCATTGAAGCAGTATTAACCCGCCAAACGTTACCCAAAGACCTGCCTTTCTTCGATGGCGATGCAGAGTTGTGGCCCACATTTGCCGCCCAACTGGATCAAGCTATGAATGCAAAAATCGCACCTATCGAAACACTGACGCGCTTACAAAGGTGTCTCAAAGGCGAAGCGCGTGACGCCGTTTCATCATTAATACTAAATACAGAAAATCTGTCTGAAATTCGCCGTACTCTAGAAGTACGCTTCGGTCAACCAGATAGACTGGTTAAACGTCTGCTGAAGAAGGCGAAAGAGCTGCCATCTTTGCGAAGCGAGCCCTCACCATTGGACGTAGTAAAATTCGCCACAACTGTTCATAATCTGGTAGCAGCACTAAAAAATATGCCAGAGTACGGATATAACTTCGATCTTCTGGGCGAGTTAGAATGCAAGTTGCCCTATGTGCACCGCTACACGTGGTCACAAGAAATAGAAAAAATGGAGAATGGTAAGAGGCCTTCATTGTTCGATTTCGGGGCCTTCATAAAAAAAATCGGTGAAAACATGAGTCATCTCATACGATCCGAAATCAGCGAGCATAGTAACCGTCGACTACCGATTCAACCTCTTACAAAACCTAGTACGGTACGGCGCAACGGAGCATCAAAGCAAGCACGCGCACCTGTTTATGTCGTAAATACACACCGATTTCACGGCCCGCGAGTGGACAGAGCGCCGACAAACAAGATCCGTCACGCGCAAAACAAACGTGTCTGCCGTTATTGCAAGCAGAATCACGAAATCAATGACTGCACAATACTCAAGAAAATGAGACCAGATGAAAAAATGCAATGGCTTCGGCAGAACGACCTCTGTTTCAATTGTTTCAACGAGGGACATAGGAGTGTCAACTGCCCTACCAAACAAAGAGCCGAAAAATCACCACGGTCGACAGCAAATAGAATCAGCGCTCCGCTCTGACTATCAGCCGCGCGCCCTTTACGTACGCTACTATCAGGGCGAACCGACGCCGACACGTCATATCAGCATACTACACCAATGCCAATCGACTGTGCGGAGACTTACACCTGCGAGTCAGCTAATGAAGTTCTTTTACGAGTGGCTCCTGTTAAAATCAAGGGACCGTCAGGAGCGATTGAAACACGGGCGTTTTTTGACGAAGGTTCGACTGTTACTCTGTTAAATGATGAAGTAGCACGAGCAGTCGGACTCGAAGGAGAACTACGACCCATGGCGCTAAAGGGCATCGCAGAACAACCGCACGTCGACCACACATCTAGGACCGTAAGTCTAGAAATACAAGGCGTTGGCGACGTAGCTTGGCATTGGATTAAGGGCGTTAGAACATTGAAAAAACTGAACACCCCGGTACAAAAGGTGGTGGCTGCAGACATAAATAAATGGCCTCACCTACGAAAAGTCACTATCGCTGACAGGCGCGGCCCTACCGATATACTGATTGGCATGGAGCACTACCACCTCATAGCACCACGAGAAATCGTTTGGGGTCCCACAGGCGCTCCGACAGCAACTCTTAGCCTGCTCGGATGGACGCTCAATGGGCCAATCGATACGAAATCGACAAGACTATATAATCGAAACACTGTCGACCAAGGTGAAATATTTCATATCCGAACGAGTCAGGACGATGAATCTGCTGAGTCGCTTGTGGCGAAGTATCTTCAAGTAGAGGAAGCCGGAGCGGCACTGAGGCGCCCTTATCAAAAACGCAATGAACACGCCGAGGCTACGCTAGCCGCTACGACACGTCAAGTAAATGGCAGATGGGAGACCGGCTTACTGTGGCGACCTGGGACGATGAGATTGCCGCCGAGCCGGTCGGCCGCCCTGAAACGACTGGCGGGCTTAGAGGCGAAATTGGCCAAAGATCCGGTCACCGCAGCAGCCTACGTTCAGAAGATCGAAAGCTATCTGAAGGAGGGATACGCCAGAGAGCTTTCAGAAATAGAAATTCAACAGAAAGGGCCAAGAACCTGGTACTTGCCGCATTTTTGCGTCGTAAACGTCAATAAACCCGGAAAGATTCGGGTAGTCTTTGACGCGGCTGCCAAAGCAAACGGGCGCTGTTTAAACGACCATTTAGAGAAGGGACCGGATCTACTCAACACCTTGATCGGGAGGCTTATGCAATTTCGAGAAAAACGGATTGCATTCACGGCGGATATCAAAGAAATGTTTCTGCGTGTTAATATTCGCCGTGAAGACCAAGACTCTCAACGGTTCTTGTGGCGAAACCTTGCAAGCCAGGAAGAGCCTAAGACGTACGTAATGCAAGCTATGGTTTTCGGAGCATCTTCGTCACCGTGCTCGGCGCAGTATGTGAAAAATAAGAACGCTAAAAAATATAGCACAGAATTTCCCGACGCAGTAGAGCCTATCGTTCGATGCCATTATGTTGACGACTACATTGATTGTGCAGACTCTGAAAAGGAAGCCGCCAATCGGGCCAGAAACGTCATGGAAGTTCACCGGCGAGGCGGCTTTGAGCTCAGGAATTGGAACAGCAACTCGAAACACGTACTGCAATCCGTGGCTGCAAACAAAGCAGCCGAAAAAGTGAGTCTTAATCTTGGACAGGAGAACACATTTGAACGCGTACTGGGGCTAGAATGGGATCCAACCAAAGATGAACTTTCTTTTAATATTAAGTTCGCCCGCATTGACGCCCGATTACTAACTGGTCAGATAAAACCAACGAAAAGGCAAATGTTGAGCGTCATAATGTCAGTCTTTGATCCGCTTGGCATGCTGACACCTTTCACCGTCAAGGAAAAAATACTTTTGCAAGAAGTATGGCGGGAAAAGATCGCATGGGATGCGGTACTGAGCGACGTTACCTTCGCCAAATAGGAGATTGGCTCACGGAATTAAAAAATCCTCGATGGTACAGGCAGGAGCCAGAGAACCGAGAACTGCATGTATTCTGCGATGCAAGCGAAAAAGCTTACGCGGCGGTGGCCTATTTAGTGTCTGGTACGACCGAAAGACGTAAAATAGCATTTGTGGCGAGCAAGTCTCGAGTCGCGCCACTCAAGGCTATGACTATTCATCGAATGGAGTTGATGGCTGCAGTAATTGGATCAACAACGATCCGCCACGAACTCACAGAGAAGATTCAGCGTCTGCGAATGTGGTCCGATTCCAAAATGGTCATTCAATGGATTCGAAACGACCCACAACAGTACTTTGTGTACTGTGCACGCCGACTCGGCGAAATCGACGAACAAACCGAAATCAGTGACTGGCGATGGCTGCCAACTACAGAAAATGTCGCAGACAAAGGTACCAGGGATCGAGGTACTTCAAACCAACCTGGGCCAGAGCTCACGCTGGTTTGAAGGTCCGGCCTTTCTATGTGAAACCGAGGACAAGTGGCCGTCCGAAACCGAAGATGTGGTTCACCACGAGGAGTTGCGATACACCTATGCTGTCGACGCTAGCCCAAACTTAGTTGATTGACAGCGTTTCTCGTAATTGTCTGGCTCGAAGCATGGCGTATGCTCTTCGCTTCATTGATCTATGTCGGCATAAAACTCCACGAGGGAGAGGGGCCCTTTCAAAGAAGGAAATTGAACGAGCCAACGAGCAATTAGTGCGACAGGCCCAGAGAGAGCCATTCTCGGCCGAGGTCACTGAGCTCAAACAAAAGAAGACAGTGGATAAAACCGGTCGATTAGTGACGTTGTTTCCCCGCTTGGATGACAAAGGTTTACTCATGATGGACGGAAGATGGGCGAATGCTAGACAAGTAGCGAGTGCAATGAAGAGGCCGAATATAGTGTGTCCAAAACATCGGATGACACAGTTGATGTTGGCAGATTACCACCGGAAGTCGGCGCAGCAAGGACAGGAGACGGTGTTGAACAACGTCCGCCAGAAGTACTGGGTACTAGGCAGACGCAGCACCGTGAGGTGAACCGCAAGAGAGTGCGGGTTCTGCAGGATCCGGGCGGTGAAGCCGGTAATGCCTCTGATGGGGCAGTTACTGCAACTGGGAGGACTCTACGCAGACCGGTAGCGAAGGTTGCTGTCATCTTGGCAACGGCAAGCTAAAGAAGTGAAGCGCGTTACCGCACTGAGGGAGAGTATGTTGCCGCCGATGACAAAGTAATTTAAAAAAATCAAACGTAATTTTATATATTTTGTAAATTTGTAATTTAAAGTAATATTTTAACTTTGTTAAAAAACCCGTTCAGAGTTTCTTTGGGCATTCTTCTCTGGCGGTCGTAATCGAATGTCCACACGCACGCAATTATATAAAAAATAAACGATAATCCAAGCATTGAGAGAGATGAACCGTGCGGCTTAAGACGAGTAGATGCGGTGGGAAGAGTAAGGCAGTTGTAGCAGCTGCTATTGAGAGAGATGGCAATAGACGCCCGAAGCGGGGTCTGTTGATATAAAAAAATGCATCGTGAGCGATGCGCAGGGAGCGCGAGGGTGCGCGCGACCCGACAGTACAGTCTGATCGACCTCTTGACACAGGCGGCTGGGTGCGTTCTAATCTTTGTGCTTGGATTTTTTTGTGCGCGAACCGTTTTGTTTTATTTCTTCGAATTCACATTATATCCATATCAACAAGCTATCGTCGAGTTGCTCATTACGTTCCAGGCCCACACCTGTAGTTCTCGAAACAGGTGGGCGCTAAAAAGGAGTTAACTGTTTTACAGTCCCAGTTAACATTAAACCTATAGTGCCACGGTGGCAGTGACGGTAATGATAGCCGTGATGTATTGATTTGTCGTACAAGATTGAATTGTGATAGTTCCTTGCTTCAGAGATTGCTTCTGCAGCGCTAGCAACACCAGATGTACTTATTGCAGAAGTCCTTGGTTCTTCGCCTATGGCTCCTTCTTCCCTTTTTTGCCGATCTCTTTCCCGACTGTATCTGGGCATAGGACATATACTGGCTTTGGATTTCGAGTAGTAACTGACGTTTTCTGACAACTTTCAATATTAATACTAGTAGTAGTAGTAAACGGAGTGGGGGGCTTGTATCCAGCCCTTGATGTCACCTGGATCTTAAAGATCTTTTGTAACTACCCACTTTTTGGTTGCGTCAGTGGTATGCTAGTAGCCCGGTACTGCTTACCAGTCCATACAGATCACTGACCTTCAAGTTGGGCAGATCGCTGGGTTCGAGTGAGGCTCGTCCCAGTAAACTATGTCTTTTTGCGGCGAGGCCTAGGCAGCGATCAACGATGTGTATACTGTCTTCAGGTTCTTCGCCACATATTCGGCAATCCTTGCTCTCGGATACTAAAACAATAGGCTAAATATTACACATAGATAAAGGAAACATATATCCGTTACGTATTAATATAACTATATAATAAATAATAAATAAAAATATAAGAAAAGTATAAGTATATAAATGATATATATCCAATTAGGTTATTCTATGAAGCAGTTCTATTTCAGTCTTTAAACAACCTACATTGTCAAGAAGTAATTTTTGTACTTTTGTCTTAAATCGTCTAGATTTTACATTTTTAGTGACTTATAAAAAGTCGAACGATGAACTTCAACTCTCTTTTTGCAAACTCGTGAGGAATTAAATAGTTCGTCGCTTCCGCCATTCCTGTTGATTTTCGTTGTTGACTTCGCGTACGCTTCTCTAACATCTTGTAGAAAAATATTAAGGCTTGCTTCACGAACAACTGACGAATATCTAGAACCTTTGCTTCGTTGAATAGTAGTTTAGAGTAATAGCGGGGATGTTTTCTGTAAGTAACCTTCAATGACAGCCTTCTGTAAAAGAGACAATCCGTGGGTTGTCTCCAGTGGCAGGTCACACATTTTGTTCACGTACATTAAAGACAACCACGCCAAGGGCTTTTGCTTTATCGCTTTCGATTCCATCGATTAACGTAACCTGAGATCTGTCCTCTAAGTAGTTTTAGCCATAACCCAAAAGTTACCGTTGTAGAATATCATGAGTTACAGTATCAGATGCCTTAGAAATGACGAGGAAAGTAGTGAAGGGTTTTCTTCCCATTATCGATGGTTTTTGCTATATATGCTGTTGAAGAATTAATCGCGTCGTCGCGTTGGTTCCTTGAGCCGTACTGATCGTTGGAGAGTAATTTTGCAGACTCAAAATATGACTCAAGACGTGATTTGGCAATTTTCTTTATAATTTTCGAGGTGATACTCAACAACGAGATTGTTCTATTGTTGCAAATACTATCCGTGCTCCCTGGTGTACAGTGGCGGATTTGCCCTAATGCCCAGTAGGCCCGGGCCTAGGGCGACCAGATATTAGGGGTGGCCAATCATGGCAAAATTGGCAAAAATATCACTCAAGAAATAACTAAATTATTGTACAATAAATTTCATTTTATTACTAACCTGACGAAACTAAGCGCGTTAGAAGTCAAATAAAAATCTAAAGCATTGCAAATAGTTTATTCTACTGACTTAGAAGACAATTTTTCAGAAGAATGCCCCCATTTTCGCGCTCACTGCAGAATAAAAAATGAAGATCTGAACAGTGCTGTAAGTGCAGTCAGTTTGTTGAAATGGTTACGAACTGAAGGTCTTCAAACCATTTACCCAAACGTAGATATTGCTCTACGTATGTGTGTGTGTGTACTCCCGCCAGTAACTGTTCTGGAGAACGATCGTTTTCTTGTTTGCGACAAGTTAAAAATTATTTACGCACAACAATGACGGAGCAAAGGTTAAACGATCTTACTATTTTTTAAGGAAATTGGATTGCGAAGATTTAATTAATGATTTTGCTGCGCTTAAGTGCAGACGAGTTTTGTAACACATTGTAAAACACTTATTTTATCTTGTATGAGAATAAACTTTAGTTATATAAATAAAACCTAACACCGTTTGAAATGTTTTATTTAAATGTGCAATTATCCCTGAATCCTCGAAAAAATACAAACTGGCAGCTATTATACTTAACTGATGTTGATTCGATTTCGGTAAAAGTTGGCAAAAAATTATATCCATTATGTAGTCTATATGATGGGTGCTGAGAAAGGGGCGGCTGGTACTTGATACATGGCATGGGGCCTAGGGAGGCCAAGTCTGCAAATCCGCCACTGCTGATGTACGTATAGGTCCACTTTATCTTATTTAAGGGGGTATTCTGGTCTAGAGGCCTAAATTTTTGGCGTTCTTCCGAGAAGAATAATAATTTTTTTAAAACATTTTTACAATCCATTTTTTTTACAAAATTTTCATTGACGTTTCAAGAATACAAAAAAAAATCACCAACATAAAAAAACAAAATTCAAAGAGTCAAAGGCTAATGAGTATTAATAAAATGTGCCTGCTTTTATTCTCGATATAGTTTTGGAAATAACAAGTGCTAGAAAACCATCATCATCATGACTATTATATATCTATATTATGTTAATATAACGTCCTCGTTAACCTTTAATTTAATGACCTATTCAAATATAAAAACTCAATTGGAATAGATAACACAAAGCGTGACACGTTTTATTGTAGCATAATCTAATTAATATGCACGAGTGTAACCATTCACGCTAAAAAAACACCTGATCAAGTAATGTCTGAAGCAAGGAACGTCTGAAGCCATCACAAACATCGCGAAAAATGTGCGAAATAAAAATATAATAAGTGATCGTGGAGGTCATTTGCATTCAAAATTACCTATATGTACAAATAGTTTCCCAGGTATCAATACTTTTTCTGTCTTTTTTAAAATGGCATTTGCACAGTTTAGGCACCCTGTGCCATCCAGGATGATATAACGATTCTGACATTACCACACACTTCTAAATTGGTTTAAGCATTTAGAATTTATGGTGGAATTTAAAAAAACGAACAACACGGACAAACGGATACATGAATCCTGAAAATATTACACTCCTTGGGAAGTCGTGTAAAAATGATGCTTAAAGGAACTGATTCGAATCAAGACGTATAGACAATATAAGTATTGCGACGGCCTAGTTGACGACCATTCCAGAAGATGCGTTTCAGAAGTAGTTGCTGCTACGGTGGAACCACTGGCAGCAACTAGGGTTGTCGACTACAGCGGGCGAGCCCATCACCTCAGGAAGTTTAAACGATTAGTCGTTCTCTCTCCCGTGAAGTGAACGCAGAAGACTTGGACAAAACAATCTACCGTCAAGCTCCGCCACATGCCCGTAAGAGGCCAACGCCTTAACCGCGAGATAGCCAGGAGTGTTACCCAGCGGGCTTACACTCACGCCCTTACTTTCAATTGCGACCAGATTACTCCGGTCCCTCGATTGGTTACGAGTTCGAGGTCGCTTGCGCGGTCCTCTCCCTTACGAAGCGGTGAAACGGTGTATACCGAATCTATCGCGGAGCACAGCATCCTTTGCCCGGCTGTTCACCCAGGATCGGATAGCCGATGGTCGTTTCAAGAGCAGTCGCCGTAAGGTCCGCAACCACCAACGTTCTATAGGAAACAGTACTGCTTCCAGACTCCCCCGACTGTTAGTCAGAGTGCGCAATCGATTGGCTTATGCCGCACCGTGCGCAGACCGTCCAGGAGCGCCAGAAGGTTGATTCCCAGGGGAAACTAGCCGTAAGGCCAGAGTCCTACCCAGGCTCGCGCTTCATGCGTGGAGGCCGTCGGATAGGTGTTGACCCGTAAGTGTGACCAACCCTGAACAGAATGGGTCTTCGTGGCCAACTTAGCAAACGCCCATTAACTCCCAGCAGTGTGTAGCAGTGTGAGCGTTATCTACTAATGCAGTGGTTCTCAAACTTATTTCGTCTACCGCCCACTTTGAAAATCAATTGTTTTTCAACGCCCCCCATTTTTTTTTTACCTAACAACATCTTAAAAACCACAATGACATTCATTACTTTAATTCTAAACGAGACGTTTTTACCAGTGGGAGCAATTAAAATGCAACTTTATAATATTAGGAGTATCTTTAATTCAAATTAAAACAAACATAATCAATTTTAATTTTAAAACTAACCTAATGTGATGGATGAATCTGATGATTTTTAACAAGTTTGTTGATCACTTTCGAATTTACTCAAAAAGAGCCGCAAGTCGCCGCGTTCGATTTGCAACGCAAACGATTTCTCTTTTTAGTAAGCAGCGTTGTCACAACACTAAATCCACGTTCACACAAATATGACGATGGGAATGATATCAAAAATCGTTGAACGATCGACCACAATCCAGGATATAATTGCGGGATTTGCTTTTGTAGCCAAAATTCTTGGTAGCCATATTTGAATTTGATTTGTATTTCCTCGTTCGTTGTCAGTTCTATAAGTTCTTTTTCCAGATGGGATGATATTGCTGTGTTGACTTTTGAAAAAGAATCCAACACCCAGTCTGGAATTTCCAATATTAAAATTTCCTAGAACCGATATGTCTATGAAATCACTGTGGAGGTTTTCCAAATGATGGCACTAGTCAAACAAGTCGTCAGTGTTGCAGGATACTGACGAATTATGAAAATTGTGGAACTCACGTTTGCCGATATTC
>OX155968.1:24178045-24235545 GCA_944548615.1 Micropterix aruncella
CGTCGTATTAAAATGGTATTTTCCAAAAATGATGTAGTAATTTCTTAAATACAGCGGTATCGAACAAAAATTTGTATAGGAGATATTCCAACGAAAAGCGCCCAAACGCTACTGGTACCTTTAACATATTTTGCCGTTACCGAGAACAAAAGTTGCAAAATGGATTTAAAATGTCTTGTGAAATTCAGTTTTTTTTGGATACCTGGAATAAGATTTTTCATTATAGTGTTATTTTGAGTGGAAATTTTTGTTGTTAAACAGTTAAACTGAAATGAAAACTGGTGGGCGGGGGCGGCCCATTTTTACACGACTGCCCGACAAAAAAGGAGTGTTCAGGGCTCATCTATGTATGTTTTCCGTTTCTGTATTACACCATAACTTCTAAACGCTTAAACCGATAAGAGGTGTATGGTATTGCTAGAATCGTTATGTCGCGTGTAACAGGGTACCTAGGTAGTAAGTAGTTGTCCAAATATCAACCACTGAAAAGGCACTAGCCTTAGTGGGGAACTGTGACATGTAATTTGTATCTTTTTTTATGAATAAAGACTACTACCAAAAAAAAAAAAAGTAAGTAGGTACCTAAAGTTGCCTAAATGTCCAAATGTCACTACATTTACATAAATATATCGTGTTTAGTGTCAAATGACAGGTCTGATTGAGTACATCTGGAAATATATATTTATCTATATGGATACATACATAAACCAGAAATATTTCATAAAAAAACCGTAATAAAAGTAAATATAAATAGGTACAATAGCTCACTTTCTGTAATGGCAGTCGTGTTTTTTATTCTTTTTGATCTATTTACTTGTTTTAATATAAAATTATCGATATCGTTAATTCAATTGACTACGATTCCTCCCTGGTGGATCGTCAATGTACATATATAGGCTATAGGTAAATTTATTGTTGTAAAATTGGCATCAGCTGCTTCATTACTTCATAATATTTTTAACACGCTTTTATTAGGTCGACCTGTAATACAATAATATGGTACTGTCGAACTGATCTGATGATGGAGTTGGAAGATCTGAACTGGAACTTCATGATGGAACATCGTATCATAGCTGTGTTTGGACTTGTTAGAAAAGTTTTGGAATGAACTTTGACCACGATTAGGTTTCAAGGTCTGATGATGAAGCCGGAAGATAGGCACTGGCATTCCATGATGGAATATCGTATCATAGCCGTGTTTGGACTTGTTAGAAAGGTCTTGTAATGAACTTTGACCATGATTAAGTTTCAAAGTTTTTTCTTTGTTTTTACGTGCATTTACAAAAGCGTATTTTTAGTGTTTTTTTTAAAACTATTAATTTATTGTATGGAGAGCCTATTATCAGTGTTTGCGTTCGTATTGTTCTGCATGTGTTTATATTATCGTTGGTGGGTAGGACGTGTCCGAAATTCAGATTACTCATAATAAAACGAATAATATTAGCTATGAAACTGACGAGAGCGCTCTGCTACGTGCTAGACAAGGGCAGTTGTAGAATTTCTTATAGAGGCTTAATGTAATCTTCCATTTGATTGCAACAACGGAAGTTCATTCTTACATAGAAATCATATTTTGGGATCTTAATTTATATCGACTACGAAATGTCTATCAATGATATATTTTTTCTCGCTTAGCATTTCAATCGCATTGTTAAATCAGATTTTAATTGACATTGATTTATTTTCATGTTGATTTAATTATTACGTGAGCTGTGTCGTTTACCAAAGTGTTTATATCTTTTGTATATGTAGTTTATTATTTAATTTTGTGATTGTTTTTAATTCTCGTTTTTTTAACTGTTTTTTTAAAATTATTTTTTAGTGCAATTGGCGGTAGAGAACGAACACCTGTTTACCATAGGTGTGACAGACAGCCCTCTATGCAGAGAATGCATGGAGGAAGAAGAAACGCCACAGCATGTGCTCATGGAATGCAGGAGCGTGGCAGAGCAACGGGCAAGAATACTACAATCTCCAGCATCTGTCCCGGAGGCCTGTAGCAACCCTAACAGGCTGGTAATCTTCTAGGACAGCCTGGGTTGGCTGGAGTAACATAAATAGAAACATGAGTCACGCACAACGGCCCAATCAAGAGGCCAAGTGCGGGAAAAGCCCAGACAAACTAACTAAGTAACTAACTAACTTGGCGGTAGAATTGAACTGTGTCGCTTGATTTTTATTTAAATTCCAAATAATAAGTAAAACTGAATTTTCATAGATTTCGATTTATTTTCAATTTGATTTTTATTTATTTCGTCTGACTGCGTTGGAATTGAGCTTTGTCGTTTAAAGGAGCGTTTACTTCCTGAGGAGTTTTTTTTTTCATTTTTCGTTGTTTTTAAATCTATTTAAATCTATTTTTCGCCGCCAGTATTGAGGTATTGATTGACTGCGTGGAAATTGGAAATGAAAATTAAAATCGGAATAAACTGAAATTTTGCATATAGCATTGCATATCATCAAGCAGTAATAGACTTAAAGGTGGGTGTGTACGGCCTTATTCTTTCGTTATGCTAATCGGTCGCGTTGCGCACTAAATAACAAACATAGAGCTTCGATATTTGTGGATGTGCACATTAAAGTGTTTTTTTTAAATAAAATTAGTTTTTATTATATTATATTTTTTATTGAGTCTATTCTCTTTACTCAAAGTACTTTGTCATCGCGTAGTCTAATAATAGCCATATTTTAAAACGTGCTTTTTTGCAGAAATGCGAAGGTCATAGAGATATCATATAAAGATAGAAGAATTACAAACAATTGCTTCGTGGTTTTAACATGTGCGTAAATAAAATTGCTTTGATTTGTATTTATACAATAAACTATAGTCATTTGGTTCAAAAAATATTTTTGGAGGGTGAAAATTATATTTTAAAGGGGGGAATGAATTACTTTTTGAAAGTATGCAAGTACCCTGTAGTCTCACATATTTAAAGGGGGGAATGAATTATTTTTTGGAAGTATGCAAGTACCCTGTAGTCACACATATTTTAAAGGGGGGAATGAATTATTTTTTGGAAGTATGCAAGTACCATATAGTCTTACATATAAAGGATTTATAATAAAACTCTGTTTTTATGGGTTAATTTATTTATGAGTTATTCTCACATAAATTGATCGAAATTGGGGGCGAAAAGGTGCCGGCTGATCGGACTTCGAGAAATTTTATTGCCTTATAACTTCTAAAATTTAAGTATTTGGTTGAGAAAGTATTTCCTAATATTTAAACCAATTATAAGAATAAGATCAGTCAGAAGACGATCGGCTGAGTGGACAAGCCGTCTAAAAAATCAATATTATCATTCATTCATTCGGGACATGCGTATTTAAACTAGCTGAAACCTATCTCAGCCAGCCTATTGCTTTTATTATTAATGTGAGTTTTAGAAGCGGATTTTTTCCTGACAAATTAAAAATTGCCAAAGTAATTCCAATACATAAAGGGGGAGATAAGCAGGACCTCAATAACTATCGACCTATCTCCATTTTAAACACGATCTCCAAAATCTTCGAGAAAGTTGCAAAGGCGAGACTCTATAAATTTTTAATTGAAAATAAAATACTCTCAGACAATCAGTTCGGTTTTAGGGAAGGTTTAGGGACAACAGACGCTATAGCTGCCTTAACAGAATTTATAGTCGAAACGGTGGATAAAAGAGACAAGTGTCTAGGAGTTTTCCTTGACCTTGCAAAGGCTTTTGACTCCGTTCCTCATAATATATTATTATGCAAACTGAGCAGTGTAGGAATTAACTATACAAGTCTTAAATGGTTTGATAGTTACCTATCCAACAGGGTACAAAGTGTCACCATCCAGGGCCTCCAGAGTTAAAGCCAGCATCTCACGTATGGTGTGCCACAGGGTAGCGTTTTGGGACCCATTTTATTCCTCGTCTACATAAATGACCTATGTCGATGATGTTGATGATGTTGTTGCATGTTAAGATAGATACTGTCTTGGATGTGTAAAGAGACATATTATTGTTCCGGACACTACATTATCTATTATAAAAATGTTTAAAAACCAAATTTTCGCTACCAGTTTACCCTGGACAACGGCGGTTACAACTCTGACGAAACGTCGGGTGCAACAAAATTCACGCGGTAAATTCGTTTTTAAACCCTAGTTATTTATGTGAAACAACCCGATAGTCTTCGATTTCATATTACATTCTCTATTTTGGCATCTGTAAAGCTTATGCTGGTGTCATCAGCATACAAAGTTATATCAGCATACAAAGTTACCTATTGTTGGTCCTACGACGATCCTTGTAGAACTCCGCACTTCATTTCAGACTCATCGGAAATATTTATTTTCAGTATGCCACCCGTGCAGTCGTCTAGTTGTACAACTTGTTTTCTATTTAGAAGATTATCCATTATACGCTATATAAACCATAATAAGCTATTTCGACGGATTTAAAGTGTGTCGAGTTTACCTAGCAAGCATTGCTGGCTAGAATCACCCCTGAACTGAAAGCAACCCTGAACAGAATAGGTCTTCGTGACCAACTCAGCAAGGGCCCATTAACTCTGACTAACATATTGAGATGTCAACCACAACGGGCGAACCCGTCACCGCAGGACGTGTTAACGATTCATCGTTCTATCGACCGTGCAGTGAGCGTAGAAGACTTTGGACATAACAAATCCGACGTCTAGCTACGCCACAACCCGTTAGAAGCCAACGCCTTACCGCGAGTAGCCAGGTATGTTACCTGGCGGGCGGCACTCGCGCCCTAACTACCAATTGTGACCAGATTTCTCCGGTCTCTCGATTGGTTCAGAGTTCGAGGTCGCTTGCGCGGTCCTCTCCCTTACGAAGCGGTGAAACGGAGTATACCGAATCTATCGCGGACCAAGGCGTCCTTTGGCCGGCTGTTTACCCAGGATCGGATGGCCAATGGTCATTTCAAGAGCAGTCGCCGTAAGGTAGGCAACCACCCCCGCTCTATAGGAAACAATACAGTTCCCAGACTCCCCCGACTGTTAGTCGGATAGCACAATCGATTGGCTTGCGTCGCTCGGTGCGCAGACCGTCCAGGAGCGCCAGAGGTTTGATTCCCGGGGGAAACTGGCTTGCCCCCCAGAGTCCTACCCAGGTTCGCGCCCCGTGCGTGGAGGCCGTCGGATGGGTGTTGACCCGTGAGTGTGACCGACCCTGAACACATGGGTCATCGTGGCCACCTCATCATGGGCCCGTTAGCTCCTAACTCTGACTAACAGTCGGGGGAGTCTTGAAGCAGTACTGTTTCCTATAGAGCGGGGGTGGTTGCGGACCTTACGGCGACTGCTCTTGAAATGACCATCGGCCATCCGATCCTGGGTGAACAGCCGGGCAAAGGACGCTGTGGTCCGCGATAGATTCGGTAAACACCGTTTCACCGCTTCGTAAGGGAGAGGACCGCGCAAGCGACCTCGAACTCGTAACCAATCGAGAGACCGGAGTAATCTGGTCACAATTGGAAGTAAGGGCGTGAATGTAAGCCCGCCTGGTAACACTCCTGGCTATCTCGCGGTTAAGGCGTTGGCCTCTTACGGGCTTGTGGCGTAGCTAGATGGTGGACTGTTTTATCCTCAAGTCTTCTGCGCTCACTCCAGGGAGATAGAACAACTAATCGTTAAAACTTCCTGAGGTGACGGGCTCGCCCCCTGTAGTCGACAACCCAAGTTGTGAAATATCGGTGGAAATATCTTATACACAAGCCATACTAATAATATAAAATTCCGCCAAACATTTTAATCAAATATTACCGCCATCTGCTAGCTCTTAGCCAAAAAACAAACCCGGTGCTCGAGGCAGTTGCAACGGAACCCAACTGGGTTCTCGATTTTATTTATGAAATAAAAATTCCGACGAAATTAATATTTGGTCATTGGCTCGTTGCGGAGAAAACCTTGAGTTAAACAACCAATTTTTGTCAGGACATAAGTGCATCGATTGTTCCTCTATTTCTTCTGACTTTGGAGATTTCGTGTTGGCGGCTACGGTATCCCGAGGGGGTTGTCAATCCCTTGGTAATGAGCTGTCGCCGACTTTGCCGTTTGACGACTGTCATTGTCCGAAAAAACATCTGTTGACCCAAAAATAAATGCTCCCTAGTGGGTAACGTCGCAATACGCAAATAGAATGATTGAAAGAGTCTATTTTACTTTCCGTTTAGATCATTTTGATTGAAACCGGAATTTATTTATTTATTTATTTATTTTATTGGAATTATCAAATTAACCGTTTACAATAATTATAATATTAAAACAAATGGCAAAAAAAACCACTTTCATTCACTGGCTAGTGCTGCCCAACTGGGATATACCCGTTCCAGGGCAAGCAATTTATATTTTTACATTTAAAGCGAGGGTCGATAAACCAACCAAACACAATAATAATAATAATAATAAAAATATATATATATAATAATAATAAATATACATAATAATGCAATTTTAATAAAAAATTACTTTTAATAGAAATAGAAATACTAAATACATTAGAATACACATATACACACATACATACATATAAACACAATGTATGTTAAGTCAACATCAATTTATTCTACTACATCGATCATGGCATGGATAGATAACCGCTCTTCTTGCAACAGCCATTTATTTATTTTGCTTTTAAACAAATGACAATTGTTTTTATGTCACTGCTTAATTTATTATAAACTCTTGAAGCTATGAAAGAGTAGTGTCGCTGTCCTAAAGTCGTCTTCATCCTAGGTACATTGAAATTATCACTCGGGGGTTGTCTAGTGGGTTTCGTGTGCGTAATAATAAAAGATTTATTTTGTTTGGCCACGAAAACCCGAGTTTTAATAAATAATAATTTGGCATACAAAACTTGAGCCTCTTTAAAAAGTTCATTAGAAGAATATTGATATGGTTTGCGATGCATGATTTTTATTTAGATCATTTTGATAGCAACTGTATTCATAAATTATATACCGTTTTGATTGCTACTGGTGTTATAAAAACAGGAAATTAAAACATTTAGGCATTTTATTTTCTTTTTTATATTTCTAAATCGTTAATATTAATTTATTAAACTCTCAATCAATGAAAACGTGAAAATTTCTAAAAATAATGAATATTATTTAAGTAATATATTTATTTATTTATTTTTATTTATTTATTTTCAGGAAAACCAACAGCTAATTATAATTTAACAAAGCCGGAGTAACATAACAGAGAGCCAATTAAAGGTTTTCACGTTTAAATAACGTTGTAGAAACATATGTGATCTTTCAATTAAAGCTATCGATTAAAAATGCATCAAAAATTATTCAACAATTAATGCTAAAAAATTCACTGTTCAGCCGCTGCCTAGCTGAGTTAACACTCGTACAGAATAGATCAAAGTCAAAGCGTTTAATCAAGTCATTGAAATTGTCACTTGTTCGCCACAGAAATGCATTTTGCCTATAGTTGGTACCAGCATGAGGAACATGATGGGTTAAATCTATTGAGTTTGGAAGGAACACGGAGAATAATTTTATTTAGTAAGTCAGGACAGTTAATATTATTGGAGGTAATTTTTAGCAAAAAGGTTAAGTCCGCGGTTTCACGCCGCTTAATCAAGGGAAGGATATGAAATTTCTTGCATAAATTGAAATAGTTAGATGAGCTGTATGGGATTTTCAGACGGAAGCAGAGATATTTCACGAACTTCATTTGAATGCGCTCGATTCTATTTATATATTTGTCATAACAAGGGTTCCATACCTGAGATGCATATTCCAAGATGCTTCTGACAAAAGTGCAGTAAAGGATCTTTAAAGTTTTAGCATACGGTGAAAGCAAGCTGCACTCCTCATAACAAAACCTAAAGCTTTGGAAGCTTTAGAAACAATAGATTGAACGTGATTATCGAACAGTAGATGAGAATCATGAATGACACCAAGTTAACCACGCTGCACCTCTGCAAGGTATGAAACTTTAATGAGTATGAGGCTAGAGTAAATAGTTTTTTACGGGTGTAGGTGACAACGGTGCACTTGGATGGATTGAGGTCAATTTTATTAGAGAGACAGTAACTGTCCAATCTTGAAAGGTCCGCCTGAAGGTCGGAGACATCACCGAGCGATTTAATTATTTTGAAAATCTTCATGTCAATTCAATTCAATTCAATTCATTTATTTCAAAAATCTTTACAGATTGTCGAAACTAAAACTAGGTGTTAGGTACATTTAATATTATTTACAATTTAATTCCATCGTGATTTCATTTCCGTTCAGTTCCAAAGTTCACTTTGTAAATTATACACGTCATATACAGATATAAATTAATAACGATAGAGACAGAGTTCAATTTGTAGATAAAAAAAATAGATGGACGTCATGTTTGCTAGATTATATACGCATACTTGAACAAGTGGTATTTATAGTCTAGAAGATTATTATTGTAATTCATTATTATTAATTATTAAAATTCATATTTGTCATTAAAACGATTATTAAAGATTATTAAAATTAAAATATAATTAAAATTCATTTACGTCATATAATTCCTTATAAATTAGTAGCTTTCTGACTTCCGAATAGAAAACTAATATTTTCTTTTCCCTACATATTAGGTCTTTTAGGTTTTGTGGCAGTTTATTAAAAAAGGACATTCCCACGTAGTTAGGGTCTCTGCGTAAAATTTCTAGGTTCGGACGAGGTAATAGTAGATTGTTCCTCGACCTAGTCAAGTGATTATGTACTTCTACAGGTTTCTTAAATTTAGATATGTCTTTAGCTACTAGTTTGATGCACTCAAATAAATATAGTGATGGTAGGGTGAGTATATTTTGATTCCTGAATGATCCACGACACGATTGAAAGCTGTCCATGTTATTTAGAATTCTTATTGCGCGTTTCTGCAGGGAGAAAATATGCTGCCTAAATTCCATGGTGCACTGAGCCCAGAATGAGATGCCGTAACGTAGGTGCGACTCAAAGTGGGCGAAATATATGCATCTGGCGTCTGTTTTACTGATAATTTTGCACATCTGACGCAGTAAAAAGCATGCTCTAGAAAGCTTGTCACTCAATATTTGGGCATGCGGGGTCCACCTTAACTTATCGTCTATTACGACACCCAGGAATTTGTGCGTAGCAACATTGCTTACCTTGTGCACCCCAATTTTTAGTGCCGGAATATTCGGAGAAGTCTTTTTGGAACCAGAATGTATCATTGAAACAGTCTTTGAGGCATTTAGAGCAAGGTTATTGCACTCCAACCAGTCGTTTAGTTGCACTAGCTCTTTATTCAATGTGTCAATTACTCGATCTAAATCCTGGTCGGCATAACTTATGCTGGTGTCGTCAGCGAATAGAATGACCTCAGAATTAGTGACCGCTGATGGAAGATCGTTCACATAAATTATAAAAAGAGTTGGTCCTAGTATACTCCCTTGTGGTACCCCAGATCTAACTATACACTCATCAGAAAATACTGGCCTAATTACGCCTCCCTCATTTTCAGTGAGTTGCACTAATTGTCGTCTGTTATAGAGGTAACTTTGAAACCATTTCAGGCCGTTTCCTCGGATTCCGTATCTTTCGAGCTTGTATAATAAACGCTCGTGGTTAACCATGTCGAAAGCCTTCGACAGGTCGCAGAAAACAGTTCCTGAATACAGTTTTCTGTCCGTGTTTTTATACAATGTAGTTACCATATTTTTCAGTGCATCCATAGTGCTTTTATTTTTTCGGAACCCGAATTGGGCATCTGATAGGATATGTTTTTCTTCCAGGTATTTTATAAGTCTAATATTAACTATTTTCTCTAATATCTTGGACATAACAGGAAGTAAAGCAATTGGCCTGTAATTTTCTATATCAGTTTTCGCATCTTTTTTATGTAGAGGTATTATCTTTGCGGTTTTAAACTCTTCAGGGAAAACCCCATCTCTGAGGGAGATATTAAAGATATGGGCTAATTGCCCTGCTATTACTGGGAGAGCAAGTTTTATGGTGGAAATATCTATGCTATCTACCCCTGTTGACTTTTTGTTCTTCATTGATCTTACTATGTTCGTAATCTCTACGGCGTTCGTTGGGCGCATAAAAAAGTTATGGTGGCTATGAGGAATATGTCCCGTTGACGTGCTCGATGCTGCTGCCTGTTGGGACAGTTGAATTGTCTTAGAGAAAAAATGATTGAATGCATTTGCCACGTCGAGTTGGTTTGTAATAATGTCATCATTATTGTTGAGAATTATGTTGGATGCATTTGTTTTATATTTACCCATTTGCTGATTAACTATTTTCCATAACGCCTTAGAATTGTTTTTCTCTCTTATGATTTCCTTTATAATGTGGCTTTTCTTGGCGTTCCGTATCACTCGTTTGTATATTTTCCCGTAAGCATTTATATAAGCAGCGATGCCGCTACTATGTTTAAATTTATGGATAAGACGAAGTGAACGCCAATTTTTAGAGGATACTTTGATGCCCTTCGTTAGCCAAGATTTATTTCTACGCGTGTTTATGATTTTAGTAATCTTTTCCGGAAAGCAATTATTAAAATGTAATTTAAATTTGGTTAGGAAGATATTGAATTTTTCTTCGCTGTTATTTTCGTTGTCTAAGTTCAGAAGATTAGTCCAGTCTTCTTTGATAAGGTTACTGAGAAATAAATCTTTGCAAGGTTTTGAGAAGTTTCGGGTGATTTTATAATACTTTTCTTTTTTACACTTGTTTTCAATGGTAATAAAAATACCTTCATGATCAGAAAGACAAGTGGACATGACTCTTGCTGAAATTGAACTATGAGTTAAATTTGAAAAGACATTGTCTATGAGAGTGCAAGAGTGCGAAGTAATTCTCGTTGCAGAGGAGACATGAAAATTCAAGCCAAAAATATTTAAGATGCTACGTGTATTGCACTTTGCTACAGAGTTGACTAGAAAATCTATATTTATATCAGTGCATATTATTATTTTATTATTTTTAAAATGCTCTAAAAGAGTTGTGAATCTTTTAAGAAATATTTTCAAGTTTCCGTTTGGCGATCGATAGAGTGAGAAAATGTAAATGTTGCTCTTCTTTATCTTGATACCACAGCATTCAAAATGGCGATCCAAACAGAGATCTAAGCACAGTGGTAACGGTTTACTCTCAATGTGGTTTTTTACTTGGATCATAGTACCGCCCATTTTAAAGATTTTCCTATGTTGATATGCGCCCATATAAAAGCCTGGTAAATTTAACGAAGAGTCTTCGTTTTGTTTTCCGCAGTGTTCCACTAAACATACTATGTCAACCTGTTCATTTAGTTCCAGTAAGAGTTCGATATCTAATAATTTATTTCTAAGACTGTTGATGTTTTGATAGAAAATTACGAATTCATCACTTGGCGTTGTATCTGGTGGGATTTGATTTATAGTATGGTAGCGGACGAAAAGGATGTGGTTGCCGCTTATTCATGTCATCAGCAAAACATAGTAAGTGACTATTTAGAAAACAGCTAGCTATATCATTGATGAAAATTAAGAACAGCAATGGACCAAGTAGTGAGCCCTGCGGTACACCGCTAGGGATAGCAACCCAACTAGAAATATAGTTTTTGATGACGATAGCTTGGGAGCGATTATTGATATAGGAGGAGAACCATCGGAGGAGGTCCCCTTGTATACCCATAAACTTAAGCTTGTTCAAGAGTAGTCTGTGGTCAATCCTGTCAAAGGCTTTACTGTAATCAGTGTATACTACGTCTACTTGATAGCCGTGATCCATAGCTTCAGTCAAGAAGTCATTAAAAAGGATAAGATTGGACACCGTCGAGCGACCCCTGATAAAACCATGTTGCGACGGATTGATAGAGTTATGAATATGTCTTCTTAGAACCAGCGTTGAGTGCCGCAACCGTACCAGATGACATTTTTTTCACCATTTACACCCAAAGAGGTAACAGAATAGAGAACGGGTGTGTGAAGGTGGAGTGTGAGTGAATGCGTACACCGAATAGAGGGAGATAGCTGCATGTAGGACCCCCTCTATCCTTGTCAAATTGCGCATGCGCATTTATCCATAGCATAGCAGACTTATGGCGTGGAAGCGTTGCCATGGTGATATATAAGCGTTGCCATAGTGATATATGTACGTGACTCCGTCGATACTTAACTCCGTGCATGCGCGACTAGACAAGGATGGAGGGGGTATTATATGCTGCCGTCTCTTTCTATTCGGCTGAAGCAGTCTCAGACTGGTCACGAGGTCTCGTAGTTATACGTCAATGTTTACACCAAACCAATTTGCACAGTAACTCACTTTACCGAATGTGAATGTTTACATACGTAAATTAGGGATACCCTACCACAACAAAAACAATAAAAGGTGCAAAAAATATATTTAGACCGTTTTCAAAAAAAAAAATAATTTGTATAAGATTTAGATCATTTTGAACGAATTAAGTCCTCACATGTGAATAATTAACCATCTTCAATCAATCAATTCCAATAATCAACAATAATCCAATAATCAATAATCAATCAATTCCAAATAATCAACCATTTTCAACCAGCGATACATCGTTTTGAACGAAATTGATGATTTCTACCTCATTTTTTAAAGTTTTATAGGTCGTTTTGGTAGTCAAAGTTTTGCCAATGGATAGAACGGCCAAAGGCGTACTGATTAAAAAAAATATGTTTGGGGCCAAAACCGATTTAGGTCGTTTTGTTTCGCCGACTCCTCATCTATACTCTATCTGTACTAATATTATAAAAAGGTAAAGTTTGTGAGGTTGTAGGAAGTAATCTCTGGATCTACTGAACCGATTTTAAAAATTCTTTTACCAATAGAAAGCCGCGTTATTTGTGAGTGTTATAGGCTGTATAATAATTCGAAAAATAAAAAGACTTTTTCGTGGTAGTCGGATTTGCAAAGTAAGTCGGAGAAAAAATAGTCGAACGAAAAGGTTTATAACTAACGCTGCCTTAACAATGAGAGATATATGATTAAGTCCTAGAGAAAAGTTGTAGAGCTTTATAATGCCTACAAAAAAGTCAGCGACATCATATGTCTAACTTTTATATTTACGTCACAAAGAGTAGTATTTTATAATAAAAAAATAATTTAAATCATATTATCAACAATTATGAATTCTTATCAAAATAAGTAAATTTATCGTCTCAAGTGTTTAAAACAAAAGACTTTTCCCTTTTACTGCATAAATGGTTAAAGAGATAAGACACTCACAAATAACGGTAATATAGTCAAATTGGTATGCAAATACATACATATGCAGTAAAAATATAACCCTTCTCTTTGCAGCCAGGAAATAAATCATAGCACTCTTATCTTCTGTGACAAAAATAAGGAAACATTAATAAATAGAATTAGGTATACGATTGATCAAGTCTTGATTTGGTTTAATGCTAATGAATTACGTCTAAATATTACAAAATCAAAAATAATTCCTTTTCGCTTAAGACCTGCCAATGTTGACTATTTAAATGAATTACACGACTATTTTGAAATCGACATCACAGAAGATATACATTTTCTAGGATTAAGAATTGACAGTAAATTACAATGGAATGCGCACATCCAACAATTATCTAGTAAGCTATGTAGCTCGATATACTCTATTAAAAAAATCAGAAGTCTTTGTGGTTTTGCGGCAGCCAAATCAGTATACTTTGCGTATTTTAACTCATTAATGACTTATGGACTACTGTTTTGGGGAAATGCCGCAACCAGTAAAAGAATCTTTCTTGCATTGCGCAGCATGTATCAGGTAGCGACTAGGACCTCATGCAAAGAATATTTCAGCAAGGCAAGGGTTAATGACTATGTATTCGGCGTTCATATACCAGTGTTTAATGTATGCTAGACAGCACCTCGCAGAAACTGCAATTAATTCAGACATTCACTCGCATCATACCCGCGGTAGCTCCCTTTTATGCGTACCCCGAATACGACTGGCAAAAGTACAGAAAAGCTACTTGTATCTTAGCATTAAATTTTATAATCTACTCCCTACAAAATTTAAACAGCTGGAGGACATAAAATTAAAAAAAAACATCAAGGAGATGCTGATAGGCTACCCTTTCTATAATCTGGCCGAATTTGAGGGCCATGATTTTTCAAATATTGTGCCTATTTAAATTACTTAAAAAAGTAGAGCCTTATTGTCTGATTATTTTATATGGTCTTTTATATGTACTTTTAGTTTAAAATGCATAACGTAGATTTAATTTCATTATTTAACATTTTACTGACAATTTGAATATTACGATGAATAATTTTACTACGTATCTTTTCAAATTACTAACTACTTCAAATATTAGGCTTCTATTTTGATTATTTATATTTATAGTTTGACAATCTAGTAGTTAATTCTTGACTACCTATGTATGTTCAGTAAAGAGTAGTAACGAGACTTACTACCTAGCACAATTATTTTGACACGTCCAAGAGCGGTCTTTAGCCGTCAATTGGACACGACGAAAATGTAATGTAATGTAATGTAATTGCCTACAATATCGCGTGTCAAACATTCCAATCGCTGGCGAGTAAATTTGGCGCGTATCTCCCTGATTAAAACAGCGTTGCCACACATTTCAATTTTACTCCGGCCGTCTTACAAACTATAACCATGGCCAACTGCAGCAAATGCTGTAAATCTGTGGCGGCGAAAGATAAATTAGTGTGTGCTCATTGTAGAGAGCAATACCATTATAGATGCGCTAACATACTGAAGATGAATTTCGAAAAATTAAATGAGCAAAAACTAGCTCAATGGCTCTGCGATACTTGTAAGATGTCAGACCCTAGGCAAGCACGGCATGCGACTTTGGATACCCCAACACATTTAACCACGTGGTCTCGATTTATACGTCATCTAAATTACCGCTTATTTTCCAACGGCTTGTCGTACGCTGAAGGTCTGCAACGCTATGGTTTAGGGACATTAGAGGACCGGCGAGTAGTATCAGATATGTCGTTTCTACAAAAAATTGTTCATACTGGGTTGGACAGTCCATACTTCCTGAGTACCCGGGTGAGCATACGAGCGCCTTCCCGACTCGCACGTGCTCAGTCAACTTTTTACGTACCAAGGTTCAACACTAACTATGGTTCCAATTCGTTATTGCCGCGCGTTATGCATGCATACAATGTAGGGGAGACCGGGGCTATGGGGCCACCTTAAGGGAAATCGAGAAAAATATTGTTAGTTTTAAGGAATTTTGATATCGCTCCTAGACAAAATTAAATTTCAATATGTTGACTATCACCCTGAATACCTCATAAGGGGAAGTTTTCAAAGTGTTGATACTTAACAGCTAAAAACTATGAACACTGCAAATGGCCTCATTACCCCATGGTATGGGGTAATGACGCCACCCCTGGCCTGGTTACCCCAAATAATTATAAATACAAGTTTAATCAAAGAAATAAAGTTTGTTTAATTAAAGAACATTACAAAAATCGCAAATATAACATTTTGCCTTTTCAGCGCCACTGCAGTCCTTGTGCGCCCACTTTCCACAAATTGTGCACCTGAACCAAATTTCACGACTTTTCCCATATTCGCCACATACAAGGCAAATTTCATCATCGGAACTCTCCTGATCTTTTAAACCTTCATCGTCGAATACGATTTCAGTTGAGGTGTCTGATGAGGAGCTACTAAATACTTTCTTCTTAACTCTCAATAACTTCTGTTTCTCTACTTCCTTGTTAGCTTTCTTTTCTTTTTTCAAACTTTTCTCAATAAGCTCGTCTTTGAGAGGTGTTGACGTTAGTATTTGGGATGAGCCTTTCTTTCGGAGATGTTTTGTAATCTTCTTGATCCTCCTTGGAATAGGTGTTATTTCAGCCACTGTGGTATGGGGTGACTTGTTCCAATTTGAAGGCCCGGCGACAACTTCCTGATTAGATGGTTCAACGATAACATCCTGATCTGATCGCTCGGAAACAACGTCTAAATCTTCAGCAGGAGGTGTAAATTCGGTCTCATCAAAAACGTATGGATTCAATGGAAAAATACCAGTACACTGGAACCCTTTTAGAGCTTTGTCTACGGAAGACACTCTTCTATAGGCAGAACAAAAGATAGAAGCAATGTCATATTGTACGACTCTCTCATACTGCTTTGTCTTTAGATGAAGGTCTATCTCTCGATTAATTGCCTTCTTCAGAGGTCCAAAAAATACAACGTCCAGGGGCTGGGTGCGATGGGAGGTGTGCGGTGGGAGTGATACCATGACAATTCCATTAGCTCTACAGAAATTGTAAGCTGATAGGGATACATGACTCGAGTGATTGTCAAGTACCAACAAAACTGGTTCCTGTGTTGAACATTTAACAGTCTTATGGAAGTGTTCGAGCCATTTTACAAACAAATCTTCGGTTATCCAGCCAGACTTAGAGCAAGTGTAGATGGCATCTGGAGGCCCATCCTTCTCCAGCAGAGGTGTCATTCTTTGACGCTTAAAGATGAACATAGGCGGAACGTATAACCCTGCAGCACTGAAGCAGCAAACCACCGTGGTATTTGTTCCTCGCTCAGCGCTGGAAATAAGACCAACTTGCTTCTGACCTTTTTTGGCCAGTACTTTTACTGCACTCCCAACTGTATTAACACCTGTCTCGTCACAGTTGAATATTCGAGATGCCGGAAACTTGTATTTACCATATACTTCTTCGAGGTTGCTGTAAAATTTTGACACGTCAAGCTTGTTAAATCCCAGTATTCTACTGAGGCTTGTGTGCTCTGGCTTTCTAAGTGAAATGTCACCACAGCGTTTCAAGAAGCCAGAGAGCCAACCCTCACCGGCGAGTTTGGTAGTTTTGTTGAACTTATTTTTGATGTTATTAATTTCAGCAAATTCATAAGCAATTTGCCTTATTTGAGTTGTTGTCACACCAAAATATAATTTTGCCAAAATTAGGACATGAGCCTTTAGTTCTTCTTCTTGTCCAGCGCTGAACACTGTTGGTTTACCCATATTGGGGCCTTGTGGAATTCCTTTTTTTAATTGGTTTCGAAGAGAACTCCTCGGAATGTTAAAAGTCTTCGCCACACTTTTGACACTTCTGCCGTTGGCCACTTGAGCACAAGCCTCTGTCATACATTCCTTGCTCCAACTGGCTTTATTCGTCTTCCTCTGATAATTTCGAACCATCTATGAAAAGGGAAAAAAACACGTAAAGCACTTTGTTTCCTTTAATCCACAATATTGGGGTAATCAGGCCATCCCTGGCCTCATTGCCCCATTTTGGTGAAGTTTACAAACATATGGAAAATATAACCTAAAACTGTCATTGAAGCAATCAATTGCATGCTAAATCATGCTGCATTATGCTATTATAAAGCATACATTGTTTGATCTTAGTATTACCAATCAAATTTTTCATATGCTTACTTTTGTAAAAGTCCGACCTTAGATGGAATGGCGGTATTTTGATTTTTCGCCCACGAAACTTTTATATCTCCTCACATGAACACGGCCGTCGTCGGACTGTTTAATTATGCCAATGAGAGTTGGTAGCACTGCATATAAGCGGACTAAAACGCGCGGGGTTTGAATTAAGCGGGTGGCCTCATTCCCCGGGGTGGCCCCATAGCCCCGGTCTCCCCTATGCTTTAACGATATTGACATATTTAACCATCAGAATAGTCGATCCTTTGTTAAGGAGGTACGTGAAAAGCTGATTATCAGATCGGATTGAATTAGCATGCACAAGCACTCACAAGCACATTCGCACTACAGATACACACACCCACACACACATACATACACGCACACACACACCCTAACACACACATACACACCCACACATACACGCTCTCCATCACACAAACACACACTAACATCCATACACTCGCACATAGCGATTTTAACTGTTACTTTTAAATTCTTTTTGGTTTTCTTTATATTGTATTGTTTAGCATATTTTGTAATCCTTATATAGCAAATAATTTAAAACATCATTGGCTTTGTTACTGGTATATATATTATGCTTTTACGTATTTTTTTATGCTGTATGTTTTTAAAAAGAATAAAATAAAAATAAAATAAAATAACTCACTTATGTATTGAGGCTAAATAAAGATTATCAACTTTATGCATTCAAATATCAATACTTCAAAAATCGGAACCTGCATCGTGAATATAGTCAAGTGACGTTAAAAAATCAACAATATAGAGCAGATTCCTATAATGCAGTAATACGTAATCAACAGTGGTTTGAAAGTCGATTGCTTGAAATTGGTTTAATTATCTGTATAAATATATTCACATTTTCCACTCGTGATGCCGAAACTAAAATTCTGTTCATCATACAAATAAGTTCTTCGAAGGACTGTCATACGCGGAGTTGGGTTCAAATGTGTACGGGACTTGTATTTATTATAAGTTTATTCATCTCAAGTTATACAATTCCTTTTGAGGGTGGATTATTTTTATCTTCAGCGATATACGTGGGTGGCAATTTTCTATTCCTTGTGATGTTGAACTCGCAGTTGGTTGATGTTATATTTACTTTTTACCTTTTAGATCGCATGGAAAAGTGAAAAAAGAAATATTTGCTTCCTGAAGACTACACTTTTCGTGAGATACATCCCACACAATCAATACGACAAAGTTTTATCGAAGTTCAACTTTAAGGCGACATGAGACCTAAGAAAAATATCCGAAATGGGCGGATATTTTTTGGGGTGCGAAGGGGGGGTCCGTGGGTTCGAAAATGTACAAAGACAAACTAGTTATTGGCCGGACTTCACGCAGAAACAAGCAAAATTCTAAACTCCAATCTCAGTAATTTAAAAATTACATAAACATTAAAATACACGCAAGTAAATCGCAGACAAATGATAGTTACTTTAAGTACCTACCTTTAAATAAAATAAGTAAATAATGTCGGTAGAGCATTTACTTATGACATTATATTCTACTTAATCCTACTAATATTATAAACGCGAAAGTTTGTATGTATGTATGGATGTTTGTTACTCTTTCACGCAAAAACTACTGAATGGATTTTGATGAAACTTTACAATAATATAGCTATACAATATTACATCAGAATAGCACATAGGCTATAATTTATAAAGATATAGTGTGAATTATGTAAAATATAACGATAACTGTCAAGTAAGTAGGAAAAAAATCTAAGAAATTGATATTCGAAATTTAAATTCTATCCTACTATCCTACTAATATTATAAACGCGAAAGTTTGTATGTATGTATGGATGTTTGTTACTCTTTCACGCAAAAACTACTGAATGGATTTTGATGAAACTTTACAATAATATAGCTTACACATCAGAATAACACATAGGCTATAATTTATAAAGATATATGGTTTTCTATCATCATTATCACAATTTTCCATCACCACGCGGGTGAAACCGCTGGGCGCAGCTAGTATTATATACGTGAACGTTTGTGAGGATGTATGGATGCGCTTTCACGCAAAACTTCAAAAACTCATTTAGCCTTTTACGCCTTATGGCCAACATATTTATAATTTCGTTAGGATCCAGTTGGACCGCTATATCACGATGAACACTCATCAATGCAAGCTCAGTCAGTCGTTCATCTCCCGTGCTATTTCTAAAGTAGTTTTTCAACCTATTTAAAGTGGAAAAACACCTTTCTGGGGTTGCTGTGGATACTGGGAGTGTGGCCAAAAAGTGAGCAGCATTTTTATTGTAGGAATGACCTGATTCTCGCCCTGGTCAAGAGTTTCTAGTGTGGTGGATGGTTTTTCCGTCATATATTTCCAATGATTCTGCCATTTCATATTCAATTGGAAAAGTATTCGCTTAAATCGCTTTTCGAAGAGTGGTGATAAATTGGCTGCTAAATAAATCTAGGAAAGACTGCGAGGCGTTATTAAAATCTCTTGAATGAACATATTTCTATTTATATATATATTGTGCAAATTTACGGCTATATTGTATTGTATTGTACTAGGTACCTAAAATCTTAATTAACTTCTATATTATATAATAAAATTGGCATTGCAAATTGTCATTTTCTTTGATAAATAGTTATCAAGGCACTTTGCATATGTAAATATATACTCGTATTATCATAATAATATTTTTTCTATTTTTTATTTTTTAATTATCATATTATATGTATGTACTTCTTTATAATAATTTTTATTTATATATACTTTTAATATAAATTCATGTAAAGTTTACGCGATAATCGTATCTATGTATGTATTATATTAGATGTAAGAAAATACCTTCCGTTTAATTTGGTATCTTCAAAATTTTTCAATTTTAGAATAAAGTAACTACCCCCATCCTTGTAATTATTAATTGTAAATACCATTGCAATATAAAGTTTTTAAAAAAATATTAAAATAAAATGAAAACCTAAGAGCGGGTATATCATGCTCTTTCGGCAGGCAATATACGATTTCTGTTGGTACCACCTCGATACAGGTTATTCCTAGTGAGGTGGTAAACCACAAACTATTATTTCTGAATCTCTTTCCGAGTTAGGTAAATTAAAAAAAAACTGTTTAAATTATTATGAAATATTAGGCTAAGAGAATGTTTTTGTAACCAAATGTATTTTTTATGGACTTAAATAAATAAATAAATAAATAAATAAATAAATAAATTTGTCCCAAAAATAAAAGCGCTATTTTTTAAGGCTTTCTTTTATCTTAGAGTCAGCATTGGTCTTTCAGGCAGAATCATTTGAATCCCTTCGGTTGTCTCTTCATGTGGCTTAAAGCGTGCATCAAGTTCTGTAAGCACATGGTCAATAAAAGGTCAATGAAAATACATTTCTACGGTAATATATTTCGGCAGTTTCTCCTGGAGCATTGCTGCACTGAGTTTGCCTTCCAGTCGTTCTTGGGACAATTATGTCGCTTGGACTCATCTGCTTTGCTTGTTCGAAAAGAATGGTTCCACGAATTCCACGATTTTTCTCGTCGTATGCTAAGGAGGGGGGGGGGAGTCCGGACCCCTACCCCCCCCCCCCCCCCTATATAGGCCCGTGCGCAGAAGAAATAGGCGGGGTCAATTTTGTAGGGTTTGACCAATAAAAATCCAGCGTTGACCAAACGTCAGGCACGTTTAAACATTCTATCGCAGCGCTAGCACAGAATAACTATATTTGCGCAGTGGTGTGGTTTAAGGGTGTGGGAAAGCAATTTAGCGTAATTCTCAGAGCGCTCTGAGGTTCACAATTTATTTCGCTAAAGTAATGTTCCAAAAACTTATATTTTTTACTAGCCTTTCAGCAAACCCATTTTTAGCAATCCCGATTTAGCTGTGTACAGTAATAATTAAACAATTTTCATTATTTTAACAATATTGAGAATCGGAATCAAATTAATGAATATCGGAATCGGATTAAATGTATTCAATTAATTGGTTATAAGTGTGATCTAATATTGTCTGCAATGGTAATCAATATGTATTTAATGATTATACATATCATATTCACCTAAAAAAAATAATAATATTGTTTGTAAGTTTATGTTCAACTAGCTGGCCCTTGCCCACTTCGTTAGGCGGTAAATCTTTTTACTTGTGGTGAAATTATGAGTGTGGTTCGCTTAGTACTGAGTGCTATGATTAATTTCCTGCCTGCCAAAAGAAGGATTATATTTTTACTGCATGTATGTATTTGCATGCCAAATTGACTATATTACCGTTATTTGTGAGTGTCTTCTTGTGAGTGTCTTATCTCTTTAACCATTTATGCAGTGATAGGGAAATTATATGCAGTAAAAGGGAAATGTCTTTTTTTTTAAACATTTGAGACGATAAATTTACTTATTTTGATAAGAATTCATAATTGTTGTTAATATGACCGATAAACATGACCTAGCGATTTAAATTATTTTTTTATTATAAAATACTACTTTTTGTGACTTAAATATAAAAGTTCGACATATGCTGTCGCTGACTTTTTTGTAGGCATTATCAAGCTCTACAACTTTTCTCTAGAACATAATCATATATCTCTCATCGTTAAGGCAGCGTTAGTTAGAAACATTTTCGTTCGACCATTTTTTCTCCGACTTACTTTGCAAATCCGACTACCACGAAAAAGTCTTTTCATTTTTCACAAATAACGTGGCTTTCTATTGGTAAAAGAATTTTCAAAATCGGTTCAGTAGATCCATAGATTACTTCCTACAACATCACAAACTTTACCTCTTTATAATATTAGTATAGGTTAACTAAGCCAACGTTGATTAAAGTTTCGGAGTAAAGGCCATTATGTAATATTTTGTTGTTTTTTGGTTAGTTATAATTAAAGTTTTGCTTTTTAGTCCTATTATGGTTTTAATTTTGGTTATAAATAACATTAGAATTCAGCTTAATTTTTAGCTTATTTATTAATGTTTGGTTTATGAAAAATCAATATTTTTTTTTGGTAAATTTTGTTTCATAATTTCAATAGTGTTATTATCAATCGATTTATTGATATTTTTTTTTAATAATCCGCGCAGCTACGTAGGAGTCATGATTTTTGTCCCATCTCCCCATTTTATCCCATCCCATGATTTTTGTCCCATCGCTGCAAGCGACGCACCGAAGCGGCGATTGGCGTCGGACCTCAAACGAAAATGCGTGACGAAATTGAAATCAATATTAATTTTGGCGAGTTAGTCGAGAAGCGTTGTTTGTTTGTATGTTTCTACTCTTTATTGTGGAATTTCACAAAGGCGGGTTTATTTTCATACAATCTCACCGACCGAATATGAAGTGTTTATACAATGTATGCATGCTTGTAATATGTGTGTAAGTGTGTGTCTTGTTATTGCATTCGATTGACAGTATTGAAATGCATCCTAACGGAAAATGGTGACCCAGCTGGGAACCGTACCCGGACCCTTACAATGTATGACCAGGCGACTAACCACTATGACTTCGACACTGTACGATTTCGATCGCAGTATATGACTTAACCCCTCCTCTCGCGAAGTAAAAATTCAGCTATCACTTTTGCGCGCGACATTTTCGCGCGTAAAATCGACGCGAGTCGACGACCTTGATACAAACGACCATAACTTGTAAACCACTCTACGGATCATAAAAAAATTTACTGTAAAATGATCGCATTGAAATTTGACATATAAAAAATTATAAACTGGAAATTGGGGGAGTCGGCCGTTGGTCCCGCAAGGGATGTTAGGGAGTCACCGGGTATATAAAAAGATAAAAGAAAAATAGATATAAGTATACACATCCCACGGTTCCGGCAACCACGATACATTTATGTTAATATATTGACATTTGGAGATTTATTAAACACTTAGACAAGTATTTACGTGATATCTGGACAGTTAAGGAACCCTATGATATTCAAAATAACATAACGATTTTAACAATATCACATACTTCTAAAACTGTGCAAGCGTTTCGAAGTTATGGTGGAACGAGTTAATATAATAAAAAAATTAAAAAACACGACTGCCGTTACAGAAAGTGGACTATTGTATTTTTAATTATATTTATTACGTTTTTTTATGAAACATTTTTGGTTTATGTATTTATCCATTTAGATATACATAATATATTTCCGGGATGTACTCAATCTGACCTGTCATTTGACACTAAACACGATATATTTATAAATAGGATAGAAAACGAATTTACCGCGTGAAATTTGTAGCACCCGACGTTTCGGTGACGTTGCAGCCGCCGTTGTCCAGGATAGACTGGACAACGGCGGCTGCAGCGTCACCGAAACGTCGGGTGCTACAAATTTCACTCGGTAAATTCGTTTTCTATCCTATTTATAATGTCAAACAACCGCGATAGTCTTCGATTTTACGATATATTTATGTAATTTTTTTGACATCTGGTCATTTAGACAACTATTTACTTGATATTTGGACAGTTAAAGTAACCGTTGACACGCGGAATGACATAACGATTCTGACAATAATACACACTTCTAATTCGGTTCAAGCGTTTAGAAGTTATTGTGCAATAAAGAAAGGGAAAACATACACTATTTTTTTTGTTGGGCAGTCGTGTAAAAAGTAGCATAGTGCTTAGTTTAGTAAAAAGAAACTTAATAGTTTTCGTGGTTTTTATTTGGAACCCCCCTCCCCCCTCACCTCCCCTCCCGCGTCACAGCTCTATATACAAATATAATGTAGCCGTGATTTTAAACCGTTAACTGATTTATGGCTCTAACTAGATAGAAACACGTCCCGCCGCCTCCAGCTCCTCCCCTCCCCCATCTGCCACCCGACCACCCTTGCCTGTTGCACGGGGGCCGTTACCTATATAAGGCAGGCCGCGCACCGCAAGGTACCATTCTTCGTGCTGGTCTCCCCGTGGAAGGTTCTAGCATCGCACTCATCCTCATCATGAAGAGCTTCGGCGGTGTATCTCTCTTACTGTTGTTCCTGTCCGTCGTACACTCTTCCATGGAGATCAGTGAGTACCCACTTTTATAATGTGGTTTTATAGAGCTCGCGTGTAACTTATTACACCCATATAAAGGAATTTGATGTTGTTATAGGAAAGGACAATAGGATTTTTTTTATGATACCAATCAATTGTGCTTGTTTTCTAAAAACTTCTCTCTTTTAATCGCTGGAATGCCAATACCACCGGTAGTTTTCTGTTGTGATAATTTGCGGGCGGCCAATCTCCGTATTTATGCAATTATGCAATTATATGCGGTAAAAGTCACCTGTCAGTAAATAAGCCATCATTTTATATTACTATGCATGCACGAACACCCCCTAGAAACGAATTCTCGAGGGTTGAAAACATGCCGTCGTGAGTTTCATTCCCATGGCTGGCTTTCTAAGGTTAAAGCTATATTTAAAAAAATATTTCAAATTTCGAAATACTTCATAACCGAAGACCAACGAGAGTTTTAGAAAATAGTTTAATAATACCCAGGGTGAAAACATCAATTGGACAAAGACATTATTGTTTTATTACGCAGAGATTTTACAATCTGATCGAAACGGAAATAAAAATAAATTTGACATTTAGCGTATTTAAAAATAAAATAAAAAAATGAAACATTTTCCTACTGCGGGAACTTAAAAAAAATACGTCTCTAAAAACCATGTTTTCCGCTATTTTGGCATTTGATAAGTATTTAAGTAAAAGAAAGAGATCTTTGTCAAAAAATAAGCTTTTTTGTTGTAGTTTATTGTCGTTTACAATACATTTTTATATTATAAATAGGATAGAAAACGAATTTACCGCATGAAATTTGTAGCACCCGATGTTTCGGTGACGTTGCAGCCGCCGTTGTCCAGGGTAGACTCGTCACCGAAACGTCGGGTGCTACAAATTTCACGCGGTAAATTCGTTTTCTATCCTATTTATAATGTCAAACAACCGCGATAGTCTTCGATTTTTATATTAGTTTTATTATATCTAAACTTGGTACATACTTAATAGTAAGTAATTACAATGGTTTATTAATTGAAAGTGAGTGTGAGAAATATCTTTAGGCAATTTAACTGTTGCTACAGCCATTATTTGAATCTTACTGCAATATCACATTAAAAATATGTAATTAGGGAAAACGCCAATGAGTAAGCCAACGTAAAGTAAGAAGTCCTTTTTCCTTACGATTACGTTTTTATAATCAAAGAAAAAATATGTTTAAATGAACGATATTAGTAAAAAGTAGATTAACATAGGGTCTTGGCAGGTAACATAAATCTTGGTTTTAGGGAAGACCATCCGGGGCTACAGCTCCTTAAAAGAGGGGCCGCCACAATAGACTTCGGAAAAAATATCTTTCAAATTCCGACGAGTAATCGATTAAACACTAGTAAATAACTTTTCCTTTGATATTTTATTTCGCTGTTTTACCTTTACCTACAGTACTCTGTGCAAACATTATTATATTGTACTTAAATATTAAAAAACGATTAATCTATATTTGTTCACTCCAATAAGAAACAATGGAATGTTAAAAAGGGGGCCTCCCCTCCTTTGTTGCCCCAAGGCCTCCAGACCTCTAAATCCGGCCGTGGGTCTTAGATTAAAGCATACCTAATTAAAATTTTAACTATTTAAAGTATAGAAAATACCCTTTCACAGATAACTTGACCACAAGGTATACTTAGTATAAAATAGTATAAAATAGTAAGCTACATACAGGTCGGTAAACAGCCCAGATTGTGAGAGTTTATAATAATATTTATTCAAGAATATCTTTAAATAATATGTATGTCTATATTATGGAACGTGTATTTACATAAAATTTTATTTACTTATTATGACTCCTTTCTTCCCAGTTCCCACCTGTCCCTATGAGTGTTAGTTAATTCTTCAAAAAAAATATATTGTTGTGTTTAAATTATGAATGTTTAAGTGGAAACATGTAATTAGCTTTATTTTTTTTAACTTAATAATTCTGTAACAAATTTATTGTAACAGCTGTATGTTTCCTTAAAAATAATAAAATAAAAATAAAAAAATTAAAAAGAGTTCAAAATCAACAAAAGTCGCATGACAAACACTGAAAATCCTACTTATTGAAGCAGCGTCTATACCAATTACCAGGCGATAGAATAGTCAATGGTTCTTTTTTTTTGTAAATATTTAGAACCAAGAGTGGTAACCAGAAATAAATCTAGTAAAACAATAGACATAAATAGGTTTTCAATTTGGACCACTTACTCATCAAATTACTTGTATTTAAATAAATTAATAGTTTAAAAAAACTACTAAAAACACGCTTTTGGGCTATGATACGATATTCACATACACACGGCTATGATACGATATTCCATCATGGAATGCCAGTGCCTATCTTCCGGCTTCATCATCAGACCTTGAAACCTAATCGTGGTCAAAGTTCATTACAAGACTTTTCTAACAAGTCCAAACACAGCTATGATACGATGTTCCATCATGAAGTTCCAGTTCATATCTTTCGACTCCATCATCAGATCAGTTCGACAGTACCATATTATTGTATTGTCATCAGAACTACATACAGCTGCCAATTTTCATGACGTTACGATCCTTGGAAGATGGTTAAATTAGTTACCTTAGATTCCATTACATAGTACATACAGGTCGACCTAATAAAAGCGTGTGTAAAATACCTGAGTAATGAACTTTATAAACCACTTTTTTGGGGACGATTTGGGGCCCCCATGAGTCGGGGGCCCTCGGCGAACGCCGACCTGGCCATTCCGGGCCTGGTTTAAAAAAAAACGAATTAAATAGGGTATTTATCTAAAAAAGTGTCGTATTGTATAAAATATTTTGCAAAACTAAACAGTCTGTAATATTTTTCAGCCTCGTATATCAGCTTAGCTGAAGTTCGTGAAATATCTCTGCTTCCGTCTGAAAATCCCATACAGCTCATCTAACTATTTCAATTTATGCAAGAAATTTCATATCCTCCCCTTGATTAAGCGGCGTGAAACCGCGGACTTAACCTTTTTGCTAAACCTCACCTCCAATAACATTAACTGTCCTGACTTACTAAATAAAATTAATCTCCGTGTTCCTACCAAACTCAATAGATTTAACCCTGCTCTTCATGTTCCTCATGCTGGTACCAAGTATAGGCAAAATGCATTTCTGTGGCGAACAAGTGACAATTTCAATGACTTGATTAAACGCTTTGACTTTGATCTATTCTGTACGAGTATTAACTCAGCTGGGCAGCGGCTGAACAGTGAATTCTTTAGAATTAATTGTTGAATCATTTTGATGCATTTTTAATTGATAGCTTTAATTGAAAGATCACATATGTATCTACACTGAGAGAAATAATCTTCTGAAATTGGAAGATAGATACGTCCCTTTTGACTCAGAAGGAAAATTTCCATCTAATTTAAATGGATATTTTGAACTTTTTTTTCTATCCAAAATTACCTTCCAAATATTTTCCGTCCAACTTTACCTTCCATTTCGAAAGGTTATACGTATACAAATTAATCTTCCGATTTCCTATTTCCTATCAAAATTATTTCCTTCCTCAATATCCTTCTGAGTCAAAAAGGAAGGTAAAATTCGGAAGGTAACTTTGCTTTCCATATTTCCTTCTGAACTGTCAAAAAGGAAGGAAAATTTGCAGAAGTAATATCCTCTAATTCCTTCTTATTTGGCAAATTACCCTCCAAAAAATCCTACCAACAAAGATGATATATTTGGATGGAATTGCATTTTCCTACCACTTTTACTTCTAATTCCTATCTAAATGGAAGGCAATTATGGAATATTTGAACATGGACCTTCTGTTTATAGGTGGATATTCCGTCCGAAGCATTTTAGGACCTTTTGTTGCGGAAGGTTAATCTTCCCAAATCCCAAAAAAACCTTCTAATATGGACGGAATGTGTAATATTCTGCCTTCTAAATACGAAGGTTAATCGCATATTTTCCTTCTAAAATTTAAAATGTCCTACCGTAAGAGAAGGTGCATATAGTAGGAATAGTCTTCCATTTCAGTTGACTGTTTTAGTTTTACCTTCCAATTTATACAGAATTTCCTTCTGATACCTACCTAGTTCTGCCTTCTAAATGCGAAGGTTAATCGCATATTTTCCGTCTAAATTTTAAAATTTCCTACCGTAAGAGAAGGTGCATTTAGTAGGAATAGTCTTCCATTTCAGTTGACTGTTTTAGTTTTACCTTCCAATATATACAGAATTTCCTTCTGATACCCACCTAGTATCAGAAGGAAAATCTGTGCCTTTTCCTCCCAATTTAGGAAGGCGATTCGAGGATATTCCTTCTAAGCAGAAGGTAATTCCAGTAGGAAAAAAATTCCTCCCGTTTTTACATCCTGTTGTAGGTGATAACTCCTTTCGAATATCTTAATTATTCTCTCGCGGCAGAAAGGAAAAAGCAGACGGTAAGTTTTTGCTGCCATAATTACCTTCTATTGTAGGTAGTAATTTCATATATTTGGGAGGATTTGTTTATCAGAAAATCCGGATTCGCCATCTGATACAGAAAGAAAAAACGGAAGGTATTCCTGCTGTAATTACGTTCTATTGTTGGCCATAAGCCTAAATATTTTGAAGGTAATCCATGTGAACATCAGAATTATTCATTTGCAACAAAAATATTCCTGATTCTAACCTTCAGCTGCAATGAATAACTATTCGAATGGACAAGCCTTTCAAATATTTAGAATTACCACCTCAGAAAGTAACTACCGCAGGAAATTTATTACCCTTCGGTTTTCCTCTCTGTTGCAGGTGCAATGTGCATGTATAATTCGACGGGTCGGGCCTTCCAAATACTTTTGAAATTACCACCTAAAAATGAAAGTAAATATGAGATAAACTATTACCTTCCATTTTTTTCAGTTACAAGATGATAATTTAGATATTCCAAGGGAGAAACTCACTCGAATGTCCTTCCTGCAAATAAATAAGGAAAGAGTTATGAAAGTACCCACTAAACGTATTCTGCAACCCACCAAATACTTACACAATATTACTGTTCTCTTGATGAGTTTCTACATATCATATTAAACATACATTGGGATTAAAACAAAATGAAACAACTGTTAATATATTCGTCATGAAATATATATTAATCCAAAAACTACAACACTTAAGTATAAAATCTTTCCTGGGATTATTATTGTGCTGATTTGAGAAGGATGAAGACCCGCAGTCAGTGGCATTTCTTCGTCGATTTCTTGCTGATGTAAAATTAGCCAGGGAATTAATGCTTTTGAGATTTTTTTTCTATGCAATACGTTCGGTATAACAGTTTTTAGCTCAAAGCCAGTGATGCCCTTCAGGTCGTCTACATTAGAATAACCATTTTCTGAAATGACATTAAAAAGAACATTATAAATAAATCATGACCTGTATTATTACCACAGGACAGGCGGCTATTTTTTGATTACGACATTTTGGCGCTGTACGCCACTGAGCTCAGTTACGATAGTCCTGAGAACTCTACATGGGCAAGCCTATCACCCCACGGCGTTTCAACGAACTTTATCGCTAATCGCCCCAGAGTGAAATGTACAGAATTTTGACGATACATACCCGCTATCAAACTACGCCACGGCCCGTTAGAGTGAGAGACCGGGCAGCAAGCTGCACGGCGGGCTAGCCTCACCCCCTAACTCCCAGATTTGGTCGGATTTCTCCAGTCAAATAATGCCTAATAATAAAAAGGTATCGGTATATATGCAGTATAGGAACAAGTTCTACATTGTTGATTTTTTAACGTCACCCGACTATATTCACCACGTTAATTCCGAATCTGCAATAATATTTATTCGGACTAAATAAATAAGCGAGATATAGGCATTTAAGGAAGTGTCAAACACCTACATTTCGGTAGTTTAAGTTAGTTTTTTTTTTAAACAATTCATCAACACCTAAATGACAGTAGGTTAAGTTAAAACATAAAAACTAATTTCAAAAATATATATATTTAGGAATCAGCGTGGTGAATATAGTCAGGTGATATTGAAAATTCAATAAACTAGAAGAGGTACCTAAACTAGAATAATACCAAAAATAAAATTTATTCTTTTTTAAAACAACTAATCTAATCGCTTCCGCCATATAGGTATTAGGATAAAAACTAACAACCTACCAATATGTATGATTTTAACACTTTAGAAGTGCCTATATCTCGCTTATTTATTGAATCCGAATAAATATTATTGCAGATTCGAAATCAGCGTATTAAATATATACGGGTGACTTTAAAAAATCAACAATCTAGGAGAGGTTCCTATACTGCATATATTAAATTGCTGCAAAATTGAGAGAGACACCGACAACGTTACTATTTTATATAACATAATAATAATTATTATTATATTTACTTCAATGCCTGGAAGCCGTCCCTGAACGTCCATGTAAACGTGAGTGGCCTTGTATTGCCTCCGATGCGCTAGATTTTGTGTAAATGCACTTTTCACAAACGAGTAAGAACCTGTCTTTTCCGAATAAACATTACTTTTTGACCGTTGACAACGATGCGCGCACTTATTGCAATCACTCGTAATTACATCAATGTACTGATTTGCGAAGCTGGCCGGTCGCCGGATAGGGTCACGGCAGTCGGGACGTAAATCGATTACTCGGATGATCGATAAGTCTATTAACCTATGTATTATACAACCCAACAAAGTCACTTTTGACTATGGGTCGACAAGAAACGGAGACACTAATAAGATATATAATAAAATAAATGACGAAGTTTCATTTTAAATATCTATCTATATTAAATATCTATCTATAAAGTATATGCGTATATGTATGTATATGTGTATATCTATATATGTATGTATATATTATCTATTATATGTATGTATATTTAAATATTATTTTATCACATACTGTTATATTATTATGTACCTACACATGATTTACTAAATAAAATATATTACTCTTATTCATTAGACACTATGTATATAAAAAAATCATGCCGTAAAACAAGTAATCTACACTAAATACATTTACAATAAGCCTACCGTAGTATAGGCGGGGCCTAATTAGGACGGCTTTGTAAATAAAATAAACTATATAGTTTTGATATACAAATTTGAATTTTAATTTTAAATAATATATATAATTGTGATTATAAATGATGTCAATATAAAGTATCGACAGTATTTACTAAAGTCTATTAAATAGGTATGATAGGGCGGATATTTTATTTAGTGAGTGTACAGCGTCCAGCTTATCTGTATAGTCGCAACACACCTAGGAAACCTTGCATGTTTCATCGTCACCACAAATAATTGAAGAGGTCGGGGCAATAACGGATCTACACAATTTTTGAATTTTCACGATTTTAGTGAAATGGCATCTGTAAAGAAGGTTTCAAACCAATATCCCCGTTGTACGGCTATTGCGCGACAGATGTCCTCACCAAGCTATAAATAACTTGTTGCTGGCTTGCAAACCAGTGGATTTTTTAAAAAACAAGAATATCATAAGCCACAACAGTCAACATGGCGACAGGTGATCGAATATCATTAAAGCGAAAACAGGTGACTTATAACGAAATAGACGGTATGGTTCAGGTTCGGATATTGGCTCTGACGATTCAGTAAACGATAGGGAAAATTCTCCACTAGTTCAAGTAAAAGTGATGAATCTACACCAAAATAGATAAATAGACATTTTAGTGGCTTGAGTCCTTTTTATTGCAGGATATGTGGCTTGTCTGTTAGGATATAACAACATTTTATTTTTTTTAAAATATAAAGTGGCCATTTAAAACTCGTTTTGATTTTTTTATGTATAAAGAGCAAAATTCCCTACTGTTAATTTAATTTTACGCGTTATACGTTAATAATAAATTATAAATATATAGTTTAAATAACTATACTGCACGATTTCAGAATAGACAAACTCAGTTTAATTCATATTTATTTATTGAACACATAAAACATTACACAGTTTATTTACAATAATACCTATGTATATTAGGCCTAACAAAACTTGTCGTTATTATTTTCAGGGGAGCTTCTGTACATCAAATTAAACAAGGAAATTGCTTTTTTTTTAATTTTGGCTTTTTTCTGAAAAAAACATGTTTTTGTATATTAGGAAATTTTATTGTACAGTAGAATATTTCACATTAAAAACTGAGTGGAAAATGATTTACAACTTTTTTGGATTTAAGTCTTGGTTACCTTGTAAAATATTTTTTTATATTCAACATTCGAATATTCAGCTTTTTTTTCTCAGTAACATAGGTCTAAATCAAAAAAGTTGTTGATGAATTTAAGTTATTTTTTATGTATAATATTCTACTGTACAATACATTCTCCTAACATTCAAAAAAATGTTTTTTCATAAAAAAAAACTACAATAAAAAACGATTTTTACATTTTGTTTGATAGACAGAAGCTCCCCTGAAAATATAAGGACAAGAGTTGTTGTTAAACCTTATGTAGAGATTGTAGGTACACGCCGTATCTTACAATCTCTATGTTATATATAATATAATATCAAGGAACTGAAATCTTAAAGTAACTACCAATCCTTTCTTTGCAGTGACACTTTGTGATAGAATAGTGTCTTTTTTTTTATAAAAGCAGTTACTAATCTTAAAATTTCTTCAAATTGTGTAGCCGGTAGTTTCACAAATCTGATGGCTTCAGTGGACTTAATATTTGACAACTTATTATACAACTTTTCCCATAATATCAAGTAGTGCCTTACTCGCATCTTCCTCTTCTTTTTTTAATTTTCATGGTAGCGACCACAATAGTCCCGGCAAGGCCTATTTTTGATGTTTGGATAGTGCAGGTGCCATAACGGTCTAGGTACTCGTGGCAAACTTACTTTGACGGAGCACACGCGAAACGTGTAACCAGAACTATAGAAGTCAAAGTACGCCGCTAGGGCTAGTTTTTTATGTGCAGGTGCCATAACGGTCTAGGTAATCGTTGCTAAATAACTTTTCAGGAGAACACACGATACGTGTAGCCAGAACGCTAGAAATCAAAGACTGAGCTAGGCCCGATAGATAGGTTTCTAGTGAACATTAAAGTTGAAAAACATCTACAACTTTTTTTGATTCAAGCCTTGGTTGCATAGGAAATTATTTTTTTTTTAACTTTTCTATATTCAGGTTTGTTTTTCCCATTAACAAACACCATCAAAAAATATCATGTCAATATCAATATCAAAATCAAAATCAATATCAAAAAAAGTTGTAGATGATTCTCCACTCCGTTTATCACGTAGAATAATTTCTTATACAAAAGAATCTTTTTAAACCCAAAAAAATGTTTTTTCATAAAAAAGTCAAAATGAAAAAAAAAATCTTGTTTAGTTTGATGTACAAAATCAACCCTTAAAAATATGCTTGGTCGTTTCTAACATCCTGTATACTGAAAAGTAAGAACCCATTTCGAGTCGATGTTTTGGGATCGTTCGATATTAATGTGTCAGACGGTACATCTCTAAGCCTGTATCTGCCCCGCAGTCAAATTTAGTAGGATAAACGGGTAATTCCCTCGGATTGAGGAATCGGTAGGAAAAGTAAAAAATAGGTGGTACATCTCTAGGCCTCTCTTTGCCAGCCAGGCATATTTAGAAGGAAAAACGGGTAATTCCATCAGATTGACGAATCGGTAGGAAAAGTAAAAAGATAGGGTAATGTTTTCGAGCGTTTATGTACTTACAAAAGGTATGTACCTACAACTAGCGAAAGTCTGTCTGTCTGTCCGGTTTTGGATTCTAGTGGATCCGAACAACTTGGCGCTTGATGGCCTGCTTATGTGATCTTAGGTCGGCCTAACTCACGGGTCAGCTCCTATCCGGTAGCCTGCACTAAAGGGATTTAAGTTAGTTCTCGGAAATCGGAAGGTTGACAGTGATCTCTGAGTATTATATCTCCCTGAGTATTATCTTCATTACTTCACAGATTACTTTTTTGAACGTTTTGCTATGGCTACTTTACATAACCCAATCAAGCGTTTTACATAACCCAATCAAGGCAGCCCATGAAGACCACGCGTACACCCCTGACATGAAGAAATTATTCAGAATATTTCGGGAATACTTCAGAACGCAATTGTAGCACACACACCGTTAAGGTGATGTATATGTAAACTTTGACAATTATATTTTTGGCAATATTTGAACCGTAGTGAAATAACAGATAGTGTTAGCCAACGGAAAAAAATACTGTAACTAAAGGTATCTTCCTTAAGCACATAGCTATTTCAGATTTTTCAAAAAAGAAGGTCAAGGACATGGGGTATAGGAAAGTCAGAAATTATGGTGTTAAAGCTATTCAAAATATTTTGCAAGAATACGAATCAGACGTGGACTCACAGAGGCCAAAACATCGTGGACCAAGAAGCCACAGAATTTGTCCTTAATAAGGAAGAAGTTCGTGATTTTAAAAATTAACTTATACCTAAGATTTTAATTCGCAATGATATTATCATCTAATTTAAAAAGATTTTCCAAATAAAATATCTTATTTTGGACGGTTATCGTCAGCCAATTCTTCCATTTTAGATGGACAAAGGGTTTTATTCTTCACACTGAAAATTTGTTATTGTTTTAATTGGATAAAATACAAAAGAAAGTATATTATTCAGTTCTATTTTAGTAGGATCATCTATTGTTACTGAATATTTCTCCCTGACTTAATAGGACACAGATTATTCCTTCTAAAATTTCCGACCAAATCAAGAACCTGCTAAATTAAACGATAATAACTTAGAAGGGTATAATTGTTCCGTCACTCTTTAGTAGGAGTATTCTTCTGATTATATTCACTACTGGTTTAGAAGGTAAGTAAGTACCTTCTGAAATGGGTGAAGTTTTATTACCGTTGGGTGGTAATCAGTCACATTTTGCCTACTAATTATTTCCCGCTGATTTTAAAGGTACATATTCTTCTATATTGGATGAAAATTTCACAAACGGAAGGTTAATCCGTTTTAAATTTTCCTAAAAAACGGCAACAATCAATTTGGAAGGATATTATCGTTTAATTTGAAAGGATTCTCGTCACGATAGTCTGTCCACCTCTAATTTGGAGGGTTACCATCAGCTAATTCGTCCAGTTTAGATGGAATCGGAATGTTATTTTTTTTTGCTGAAAATTTCTCACTGTTTTAAAAGGTTAAATGTAGATGGAAAAATATTGTTCCGACCATTTTTAGTGGGAACGTTTTTTATCACTGATATATCCAACCATGGCTTAATAGTATACAGATTATTCCTTCTAAAATTTCCGACCATTTCGAGAACCGGACAAATTAAACAGCACTAACTTAGAAGGAGTATAATTTTATTCCGTCACTATGTAGTTGGAATATTCTCCCGATGAAGGTACTGGTTTAGAAGGTAAGTAACTCCTGAATTGGGCGCACTTTTATCACTTTTGGACGGTAATCGGTTACATTTTACCTATCAATTATTTCCCGCTGATTTTGAAGGTACATATTCTTCTATATTTGATGAAAATTTCACAAACGAAAGGTTAATCCGATTTAAATTTTCCTAACAAACGGCAACAATCAATTTGGAAGGATATTATGGTCTAATTTGAAAGAATTCTCGTCACGGTATTCCATCCACCTCTAATTTGGAAGGTTACCATCAGCTAAATCCTCCAGTTTAGATGGAATCGGGATGTTATTTTTTTTGCTGAAAAATTCTCACTGTTTTAAAAGGTTAAAATGTAGATGGAAAAATAGTGTTCCGACCTTTTTGGTGGGAACGCTTTTTATCACTGATATTTCCCACTGGCTTAAAAGGATACAGATTATCCCTTCTAAAATTTCCGACCATTTCGAGAACCGGACAAATTAAACGGTACTAACTTAGAAGGAGTATAATTTTGTTCCGCCACTATTTAGTAGGAATATTCTCCCGGTGATATTATCTACTGGTTTAGAAGGTAAGTAACTTCTGAATTGGGTGTACTTTTACACTTTTGGACGTTAATCGGTTACATTTTACCTACCAATTATTTCCCGCTGATTTTGAAGACACATATTCTTCTGTATTGGATAAAAATTTCACAAACGGAAGGTTAATCCGTTTTAAATTTTCTTACCAAGCAGTTACAATCAATTTGGAAGGATATTATCATCTAATTTGAAAGGATTTTCATCGCGATATTCCGTCCAAATAAAATACCTCTAATATGGAAGGTTATAATCAGCGAATTCTTCCATTTTAGATGGAAAAGTGGTGTTATTTATCCCACTAAAAATTTCTTACCGTTTTAAAAGGATTAATGTGGAACGAAAAATATTGTTCCGTCCTATTTTGGTGGGAATATTTTACTAGAAGGTGATTCCTACTTGGTATAATCCTTCCAAATAATTTCCTTCCCTTATTTCATTCTGTATTAGATGGAAAAAAAATATTCCTTCCAAATATTGGAAGGAATTTTGCAGTTTTCCGATTCGGACGGTAAACAAGGAAGGAAAAGTCCTTCTTTTTGAAAGGAAACGCTTTTGGAAGGACAAAATCAGAAGGTAAGTCAGGATATTTCTCTCAGTGTACAACGTTACTTAAACGTGAAAACCTTCTATTGGCTCTCTGTTATCTTACTCCGTCTTTTTGTTAAATTATAATTAGCTGTTGGTTTTCCTAAAAATAAATAAATAAATAAATAAATAAACATAAAATGTTACTCTCGTAATAAGCTTTCGTTTGGTATGTGTGACAAAGTGTTACAATAAACTTCGTAAGTGCATTGCAAGGTAAATAAAAGATTGTAAAAAGAAGTATTTAAGTTATCGAAATATTGACCCTTATTATTTATGTGGTTTTGTTATTATAATGGTTGTTTTGAGGTGACCATTAATGGTTGTAAATGCCTCTGCTGAAGAACTCTCGTGGACAGTAATCAGTGATTGATTTGAAAGCTTTTTCACTTCCTCCTCGGAATTGACCCCCCCCCCCCTGTAAAACGGCTATCAAAATTGTGAAAAATTTAGAATTCTGTTGGAGCATGTTTTGGCGAGTGCGGTGGATGGCAAAGAGTCTTCAGTCGCAACTTGTGTATAGTCTACGAAATATTATTTGACAAAAGTGTCGTTAAAATGTCATAAAATAAACAGTGATTCCCAACAAGTTGTAACCGTTTGTTTTACTATGGAGATCGATTCCACCTGCGTGGAACACTTTAACAAACGCTTTGAAGGCACAAACTGACCGCTGCACCGGGTTCGATCATAACATCTTATACCACCAACGATCAGAGTAAATATTGCAGTATAGGTACCTAACAATAATTGTAAAATGTGTATTTCAGACAGATATATTAAAATACGCATTAAATTCTGATGATTTCGAAATCGAACTGTTACTGTTACACTAATTAATAGACTTAATCGGTTAGCTACTTACCATGTTAAATTCGGTGCTTTATTCAGCTGTCAATAAAAGATTCGGAAGAAAATGTTATTATTAGTGATTTTGCTTGAAAATTGATACGTATAAATAATTAATATTATTAAGCGATCAAGGCGATTTAGTCTAACCATATCAAGCCATTAGACATTCGACGATAGGTGTGAAAAAGGTCTCGATCGTTGTGAAAAAGGTGCCATTGTGCTAACGACACTTTTGTCAAATAGTATATCGTCGACTATAACTTTGCTACTGGCTGCAGTGAAAATTAAGAAAATTTATTCGGATGATGCTAAATCTGTATACCAAGAGTATCAAGCTGTAAAATAAAGGAAACTATCATAATATTTGTCAAAGAGCGTAATTTTAATTGCAGAAACGAAGGTTACCTATATTGACATTTGTAGTCTTCGATTATCTGTTTTCATTTCTATCACATTATTACTGTGATAATTATGATTATAGTCACTGTTCTTGTTATTACATTATTTTCTCAGCAATTTTCTTTATTACATTATTTTCTAGTAATTGCTGATTCTCATAACGATTATAAGTTACTTAAATTAATTTATATGGTCACAACTATCTCGTTATTTATTTTTCCATAATTAATTACATTACTCAGAATATTAAACGCAATGACACATCCACGTGTAGGAATCGCTACCTACTGAAGTATAATGAAATTGTTTGTCTGTTAATACTTGTTATAGTGAAATTTCACAATGGGCGGGTTTATTGTCATATAAGAATATTTTCAACCAACCCTAATATGAAGTGATTTGAGTGCGTATAACATGTGTGTTAGTCTATGTCTTGTTATTGCATTCGATCGACATAATTGAAAATGCAATCCCGTTATTTTATCCCAACGGAAAATGGTAACCCAGGTGGAAATCGAACCTTACAAAGCAAGATCAGACGACCAAACCACTATGCCACCAGTATTCAGTATTCAGTATTCAATTTAATTATTTAGAATATACAATAAAAGCATGAATTATTAATTAAAGCTAATTATCGCATATTAGAATTCGTCAGTTGCTATATATGTAGATATAAAACTATTAAAGCAGAAATATTAATTTGACAATAGCTGACAATTTGACTAACGTTTTTAAAGGCTTTACACGGCAGAAAAATAAAATTTAAATAATAGAGCTGAATCCATGTACATGAGCATACATATAAAATAAATAATTTTTATAATAGTCATCTAGGCACTCACACAATAGAAAGTATCAAAACAAAATTGAAAAAAAAACAACGCATGTATATGGTCCAGTCGAGATCTATACCTGACGTTAGCGTTAATTCAGTTCGGATTTATCGTGGGCAGAGGAGTCCTTTGCCGTCATGCTTACACTGGATCAGGTGGCCAACGGATCTCAAGGGCTCTCTAAACGATCAAGCATGCTTGTCAAGCTTCGTGTCACGGGCTGGGAGGGGATCGTAAGCCGCAGGAAATATGCTTTTTTTTTAAATATTTACCAAAAACGCATATTTTTTAAAAATACCAGGAAGTCACGTCTTTTATCAATCAGTTACGTCTCATTAACGTTACTCCCTGGTATAAAACTACAAAATTAGGTATTTTTGGTAAATAAAAAAAAGTATATATTTGCATATTTCCTGCAGTTTACGATCCCCTCCCAGCCAGCCACGCGAAGCTTGACAAGCATGCTTGACCGTCTAGAGAGCCCGTCCAGAGATCAATCATGCTTGTTAAGTATCGCGTCGCGGACTGGGAGGGGATCGTATACCGCAGGAATTATGCAAATATATTTTTTAAATATTTACCAAAATCATACCAGGGAGTAACGTTAATTAGACGTAATTAATTGATGACTCACGTGACTCCCTGGTATAAAACTACAAAATTAGGCATTGTTGGTAATTATTTAAAAAATATATTTGCATAATTCCTGCGGTTTACCATTCCTCGTCCAGCCCGCGACGCGATGCTTGACAAGCATGCTTGATCGTCTAGAGGATGACGTTAGGTCAACAGCTACCCCCGCTGCTTAGGAAACGTACGTTTCCAGAGTACTTTTCCAGTTATTTGCCGCAATGCACTCCCCGCAACCAGTGCCAGATTTAGATTTGATAAGGCACTAAGCTATTTGAGGCTTGAGCTATTGCTGTAGTATATTTAAGTACTCGTTTATATGACAATTACCCACTCGGTCAATTTTTTTTGAGGCCCCCAAGAAAGTGGGGGCTATAATATGTAGCTTGTGTAGCGTGTACGTAAGTCATGCACTGCCCGCAAAGTACTTCTCATTCGGGAGCTAATGGCCCCTGTTACAGTTTGGCCACTAAGACCCATGTGTTCAGGGTCGATCAAACTCACGGGTCAACACCCATCCGGCGGCCTCCACGCAGAAGTGCGAGCCAGGGTAGGACTTTGGCCTGCCGGCCAGTTTTCTTTAGAAGACAACCTTCGGGCGCTCGTGTACGGTTTGCGCACAACGGGGAGTCTGGAAACAGTACTGCCTCCTATAGATAGTTGTTTATTTTATGCCAACTACTCTTGATGCCATCGTCAAACGATGGCGTGGTCCGCCATAGATTCGGTAGACACTGTATTATATCACCAGTTATCTGGTTGCAACTGGAAGTAAGGGCGCGAGTGTCGACCCGCTAGTTGATTAACCTGGTTATCTCGCGGAAAGGCGTTGGCTTCTTACGGGCGATTAGCGTAACTTGGGTTTGAGTCCCAAGTCTTTTACACTCACCTCACGGGAGACGGAACGATCAATATCTTTAAAACATCCTTAGGTGACGGGTTCGCCCGTTGTAGTTGACAGCTCCAGTTGTCTACATTGTCTCCTATTATGTAAATACAGTATTCTTGTACATAGTTATTTTTAGACTCAGTCTGGTTTCAGATTATGCCAATTCTATTTTTTATCGAAAGGCCAACATTCTTTGTACCTAATGTGAAATAATGAGGGCAATAATAATTGGGGCTAGACTTGCTGTTTAATATTCTTTTATTGACTTCGTAAATAAGTAAAAGTCATAATTTGTCCCAGCATTTAGGTTCGTTGTGATATAAATAATTCGTTATTTCTATAGGTTGCTGGAGCTTAGCAAGGAATTCAATATGAAAGGTGACATTTAAAATAATGAACAATCCTAAATCCTCTGGTTGTAGTAGTGACAGTAAACGGGGCGGGGGGCTTGTTACTTAAATTAATTTATATGGTCACAACTATCTCGTTATTTATTTTTCCATAATCAATTACATTACTCAGAATATTAAACGCAATGACACATCCACGTGTAGGAATCGCTACCTACTGAAGTATAATGAAATTGTTTGTTTGTTAATACTCTTTATAGTTAAATTTCACAATGGGCGGGTTTATTGTCATATAAGAATATTTTCAACCAACCCTAATATGAAGTGATTTGAGTGCGTATAACATGTGTGTTAGTGTATGTCTTGTTATTGCATTCGATCGACATAATTGAAAATGCAATTCCGTTAATTTTAACCTAACGGAAAATGGTAACCCAGGTGGGAATCGAACCTAGAACCTTACAAAGCAAGATCAGACGACCAAACCACTATGCCACCAGTATTCAGTATTCAGTATTCAATTTATTTATTCAGAATATACAATAAAAGCATGAATTACACAATTAAAGTCAGTTGCTAGTAATATATTAATATATGTAGATATAAAACTATTAAAGCAGAAATATTACTAATGTCGGCTTAATAAAATTTAAAAAATAGAGCTGAATCCATGTACATGAGTATACATATAAAATAATAATAATTATAAGAATATTAATAGTCATCTTAGGCACTCTATACAAAAAATAATCACACAATAGAAAGTATCAAAACAATATTGAAAAAAAAACAACATTTGAATATGGTCAGGTATGTTACGTTAAACATTGTAATCTACATATTAAATATTAAATTTATAATATTATTATTAAACAATAAAATGTTTAAAGTGACAGTAAACGGGGCGGGGGGCTTGTTTCCAGTCCTTGATGTCACCTAGATCTATAAGATCTTTTGTAACTACCCACTTTGTGGTAGGGTTAGTGGTCAGCTAGTAGCTCAGTACTGCTTACCAGTCCAAGCAGATCACTGACCTTCAAGTTGGACAGATCGCTGGGTTCGAGAAGGCTTGTCCCATTAAACTGTCTTTTTGCGGCGAGGCCTGGGCAGCGACCAACGATGTGTATGCTGTCTTCAGGTTCTTCGCCACATATTCGGCAGTCCTTGCTCTCGGTCAAGCCAAGGTTGAATAGATGTCTTTTTAAAAATCCTCCAACTAAACGAAAAAGATTTTTGCAATATTTATGGATATGAGATATCCTTCCAAAACTGGTAGACAGGAGGCGAGGCTGCCCGCTGGTACCTCTCTCGGTGCCTCGTCGTAAAGGCTCTCTAGACGATCAAGCATGCTTGTCAAGCTTCGCGTCGCGGGCTGGTAGGGGATCGTAAACTGTAGGAAATATGCAAATATATTTTTTTAATAAAATAAAACCCAAAATTATAATTTTGTAGTTTTATACCAGGGAGTCACGTTAATTAGACGCAATTGAATGAATGGCGTGACTCCCTGGTATAAAACTATAACATTAGGCATTTTTTGGTAAATATTAAAAAAATATATATTTGCGTATTTCCTGCGGTTTACGATTCCCTACCAGCCCGCGACGCGATGCTTGACAAGCATGCTTGATCGTCTATAGAGCCCCTAAGGCGTTGGCCTCCGACGGGCAGGTGGCGTAACTAGACAGTGGATTGTTTTTCGTCTCAACGATCACTACAGACAGAACGATCCAATATCGTTAAAACTTCCTGAGGTGACGGGTTCGCCCGTTGCAGTTGACAGCTCTAGTTGTCTCACTCCTTTCTCCAAAGGGATCGTTGGTTTTGTAGTCGTGTAAGTGGCCGGTCATTATTGCCGTTTCAGATCTGTCTTAAATAGATATCTCAAAGCTTGGATGTAGGGGTAATCTACTTGGAAACTTGTGTGGTCAGCGCCTTAGAACTTTGTAAATGTAAATACAATTACCAGGGACAGGCAAATAGGTGAAGCTCCGCTTAGGAGTGATTTGTAAAATGGGAGGATTAAACATCTCAACTTACTCTCCGTTTAAAAAGCGAACATGTGTTTCATTTTAATTTGACCAACGTATGAACATAATTTTTGGCAAGTATACATATACATTTTGAAAAATATACACGTATTTATATTGATATCATTGCTGAAAATATACATGTATTTGTGTGGATAAATAAACAAACCACAAATCTATACTAATATTATAAAGAGGTAAAGTTTGTGGGGTTGTAGGAAGTAATCTCTGGATCTACTGAACCGATGTGGAAAATTCTATTACCAATAGAAAGCCACGTTATTGGTGAGTGTCATAGGCTATATATTAATCCGAAATATGAAAAGACTTTTTCGTGGTAGCGGATTTGCAAAGTAAGTCGGAGAATAAACGGTCGAACGAAAACGTTTCTAACTAACGCTGCCTTAACGATGAGAGATAAATGATTAAGTTTTAGAGAAAAGTTGTAGAGCTTGATAATACCATTGATTTTATAGTGTATAATACCTACAAAAAAGTCAGTGACAGCATATGTATAAATTTTATATTTAAGTCACAAAAAGTAGTTTTTTTATATTAAAATAATAATTTAAATCGTTAGGTTATGTTTATTGGTCATATTATCAAAAAAATATGAATTCATATAAAAATAAGTAAATTTATCGTCTCAAGTGTTTAAAACAAAAGACTGCGTATAATTTCCCTTACTGCATATAATTTCCCTTTTACTGCATAAATGGTTAAAGAGATAAGACACTCACAAGAAGTACTCACAAATAACGGTAATATTATAGTCAAATTGGCATGTAAATACATACATACATATGCAGTAAAAATATAATCCTTCTTTTGGCAGTAAGGCAATACATCATAGCACTCAGTACTAACCGAACAACACACATAATTTCATGACAAGTAAAAAGTTTTACCGCCCAACGAAGTGGGCACGAGTCAGCTAGTATATTATAAAAAAACCGCAATAAAAATTATTATAAATGCAATAGTTTGCTTTCTGTAACGGCAGTCGTGTTTTTTTTTATTATTTTTAATATATTTACATGTTTAAGAATAATAAATAGGTCAATAAAAGTCGGTAATTCCTATAGACGGTTTGAAAATCTTTTAACCCCTCAAATGTGAGGCGTCCCTTAAGGGATGCCTTGGCAAAATGTATACAAAATGTATATAAATTTATATAAATATAAATATAAATGTAAATGTGCGCCGCTTTATAGTAATCCGCTCTATAGTAATGCTATAGCTCTATAGTAAACCCCGCTCTATGTAAATGTAAATGTAAATGTAAATATAAATTTATATACATTTTGCCGTAGGCAACCCGAGCTAATCGCCATTCATTTGAGGGGTTAAAATTCATTATGTGCTCATTTAAATCCAGCGTTTTTCAGCAAGACCAACTCTGTAAAAATATAACCAAATGAGATTGCATGGTTTTACTTTTCCGGCCCACCAACCAACGAGGAAGGAAAGTTTTGTGAACGCACAATTTTTTTTCTACTTAAGGACCGAAGTGTCCATGTTGAGCACCCGTAAGATAATTAAGATCATTTCTAGATGTTACAGAAAGTGAACTATTGTAATATTAATTATTTTTATTACGAATTTTTAATGAAATATTTGTGGTTTATGTATTTACCGATATAGATAGATGTATATTTCCGGAATGTACCTACTCAGTCAGACCTTTCATTTGACAATAAACACGATATATTTAGTTTAATTTATTGACACTTCGACATTTAGACAAGTATTTTTTGACATATGGACAGTTCAGGTACCCTATGACACTCGGGAGGACATAACGATTCTTACAATATCACACACTTCTAAATCGTTTCAAGCGTTTATAAGTTGTGGTAGAATAAAAATGGTTACATCATTAATACATACTGGATTTCTTCCGAGTACAATTGGGTAGTTTTATAATTTTCCAAAATGTTGGATTAAAATAAATTCGTAAGAACCAAAATCGATTAATTTAAAAGCGGTAATATTTTGTGGTGTATAATAATTAAACACTTTGAATAATTTATTTTGTTTAATTAATATTCCAAATATTTCTTTTCGTTACTAGCCCTACCGGGTTTATTCCTAACGGCCGCAAAGAGGAAGAACGAAAAACTAAACTGTCAAATGATGAATGTCAACACCTATCGCGTACACGGCGATTTATATTAAAGACGCTGCTTTCTCCTTATATAAAAGCAAAGGGTTGCGGAACGTACCGTTTGACACTTGGAAGGATTAAACGATTATAACAATACGAAACACTTCTAAATCGGTTCAAGCGTTTAGAAGCTATGGTGGAATAAAAAAACGGAAAACTTGGTATAACTGCAGTTTAGGAACCCTTTAACCGTCATCGGACTTTATTCACTACGCAGATTCCGAATCTGCAATAATCTTTTCTTGCTCTCAATAAATAAGCGAGATATAGGCATTCAAAGTTTGCATACTAAACGTCAACAAATCGGCCATATTGTTTCAGGAGTAGTGTCTGGAAAATAGTCGATATATCGCGACTCTTATATCGATAGCAATTCGCGATATTACAAAAATGATGGCATGCTCGTGAAAAAACATGTCTGGGATATTTAAAAAAATGAGACTATTTTCGAGGTTCTTTTCAATGACTTTGCTTGTTGATGACGAAAGGTATTTTGAAGCAATAGAAAATTCCTAAATATGGGAGTATCACCGCAAGCAAATTTTTTTTTGAATTTCGCGCGAAATTCGAAAAAAAAATCCCTGCGGCGCTATTGATGTTAACATAACAATGTGTTAGCGATAACTCGGATTTTTTCGAGGTTTTTACAAAATGACCGTGGGGATGATGACAAAAGGTAACGTAAAACCATTGATTTTATAGACTAAAAATCAATGGTGAAACCAACGAAATTTCTTCAATATCAAATTAACACCGCAGGCAAACAGTTTTTTTCGTATTTCGCGCGAAATTCGAAAAAAAATTGCCTGTGGCGCTGATAATTATGCGATGTGTTAGCGATCATCTAAAACAATTGGACAATTTTCGAAGTTTTTACGAAATGACTTTGTGTATTGATGACTAAAGGTAACCTGAAAGAAACGACATTTCAGGATATCTTCTGTTATCAATATGCAGTCATTGAAGAAACATCGAAAATAGTGCCTCTTTTTAAAAGTTTCTCGAAAATATGTATTTTTCCGTTCGTTTTTTAAAAATATTTCGTTTAATCTAAAAACTCTGCAAATTGTCATAATTTCTGTAATATCGGTAATTGTTATCGATATTATGATATACTCGAATGCGTCCCACACGTTATGTTACAAACAAAATGGCCGCAACTTTTTTGACATTGGAATGAAAATTTTGAACGCCTATATCTCTCTTATTTATTGAGATCGAACAAGGATTATGGAAGATTTGGAATCAGCGTGGTGAATATAGCGTGGTGAATTTTTAATTTTTAATTTTGGCCTGTTTGCTTACATATAAAATTTAATTTTATATGTAAACAAACAGGCCAATTTTCTTCCAGATTTAGCATTAAAATGAAACAATCCTATACTGCAGTTATTCCTGAATCTTAAACAACACTCGTGTAAAATGATATCACTCGCAAGTCTGTAAATAATTATGATTTACCTACGGGTATTTGTGATAATAAGCAGTGAGATTGGCACGTCACTTGGTAGGAATGCGGGCGATGTATTCGTCCCATAATGTGCTTGTCAACATCCATCACACGAGATTATATCTTGAGAGATTCACCCAGCCAGCAAACACAAGGTAGATAGCAACCCCTTTTTGTCATACTCGTTAGAGCGAACCAAAAATAGTACCTATGTATCAAGGGCCAGCACCGATAAAGTCATATAATTTTGTGTTAAAAATGGTTACCATATTCGATCACAGAAAGATTTAGATCTATTGGTTATATTTTGACAAGAAAACTTCATATGATGGTCCTTGCCTATTACATTACATTACATTTTCGTCGTGTCCAATTGACGGCTAAAGACCGCTCTTGGACATGTCAGGCGCCGACTAGCTAATCGACGTTCTCGCTTCGAGTCATATTTCTCTTGTTTTCTGACATTTTAAATTAAACCAAATAATTTTATTCATTAAATAAATTAATAGTAAAAAAAAACCCACTAAAAACACGCTTTTGGTCTATGATACGATATTCACATACACACGGCTATGATACGATATTCCATCATGGAATGCCAGTGCCTATTTCTGGCTTCATCATCAGACCTTGAAACCTAATCGTGGTCAAATTTCATTCCAAGATTTTTCTCACAAGCCCAAACACAGCTATGATACGATCTTCCATCATGAAGTTCCAGTTCATATCTTCCGACTCCATCATCAGATAAGTTCGACAGTACCATATTATTGTATTGTCATCAGAACTACATACAGCTGCCAATTTTCATGACGCTACGATCCTTGGAAGATGGTTAAATTAGTTACCTTAGATTCCATTACATAGTACATACAGGTCGACCTAATAAAAGCGTGTTAAAAAATACATTTACATTGAATTAATTGCAGAATCTGCCTAACTACGCCATAGCCCGTACCACGGGCGTAGCTATAACTTTCAAATGGGTGGGGTTCGCGGGTACGAAAATGTACAAAGACAAACTAGTTATTGGCCGGACTTCACGCAAACAAAAGCAAAATTCTAAACTCCAATCTCAGTTATTTAAAAATTACATAAATATAAAAATACACGCAAGTTAATCGCGGACAAATGATAGTTACTTTAAGTACCTACCTTTACATAAAATAAGTTCTGTAACCACATGGTCAATGAAAGGGTAAAATACATTTTTACGGTAATATATTTCTGCAGTTTCTCCTGGAGCATTGCTGCGCTGGGTTTGTCTTCCAGTCGTTCTTGGAACAATTATGTAGCTTGAACTCATCTGCTTTGCTTGCTCGAAAAGAATGGTGAACTCATTTCCGTTCCGAATATTTTGTCGTATGCTAAGGAGCAAGGCCGTGCCCAGATTTTTTTTTCGGGGGGGGTCCAAAAAAAAAAGACCGGCTAATTCAAATTCAATTTTATTACCCTTACATTATGACGGGAGAAGCCCGCCACTGAAAATACTGTAGGTACTAACTACTAACTAACATTTTCGTTTTCAAACCTAAAAACCTACAGAATTGTTTAAATATAGTCCTATTTTTATTTATACACACCATCCACCACTTCCTATTAGGCTTTTAGCTTTATTTTGGAGTAATTTGCAGCAAAACAACATGACTGACTGACTACTGCCGCGGCAACAGGAACATCGTCGTCATTATCAGTTTTTTAAATTATTTTAGGTAACTGTTCAAACATTAGACGTATCACGTACGTCAAACGTTTGTTACACCATCTAATAGCAGGGCGCTGGCCATGCCAATCGTCCAATAATTGACTCAAGCGATGGAGACAAACATTTGAGTCTTGAGTCTTTTGACAGCTCTACGCTCTTTTCGATATGAGTGGAACGGATGGATATGAAACTAACACTTAAAAACATACCCGTGAACGCCCTAAAATTGCTCGGAAACGTTCTAAGCGCTGTCCGCTAACAGAGCTTTTGATGATATGACGAAGCACGACGCTGAGATGAATGCGAGTGTCCAACTCTACTAGTTGACACTTGACTGCGCGGGATTTGTCGGTCCGACATCAAGGGTCTGTTATCGTATAGATTTCTACTGTCACTGAAATATCGTACTGCTGTTATTTCTTCCTCGATTTTAACCCGATAACATAGCTTAGCGGAATACCCCTAATGTATTTTTTGCACCCAAAAATCGATTTTATCTAGTGTAAATCTATTTCATTTTGGAAAGTCGATTCTATCTAGTGTAAATCCATTTCATTTCGGGGGGGGGTCCGGACCCCTCGGACCCCCCCCCCCCCTGGGCACGGCCATGCTAAGGAGGGATCCCCCTAACCCCCCCCCCCCTTATATACGCCCGTGGCCCGTACTGAGGAAGACTATGTATGGCGGGGATTTATTTATATGCGCGCACACATAGTATCGAAATAAAACGTATAAAATGTGATAAAATATAAAACAGATAAATGAAGTAAAGTTAACTTATAATTATATTTAAAAATAGCAATATAGCGTGATCATGAAAAATATAAAAATTGACATAAATTTATTTATTTATTTATTTATTTATAGTATTACACAAGTTCGTTTGTACAGTTTACCATATCATGTTGTATATATATATATACTAGCGACCCGCCCCGGCTTCGCACGGGTGCAATGCTGATACTAAATACAGTACAGAAAAACTGTGAACGTTGTATATAAAAACATAGCGGCCCGCTCTGGCTTCGCACGGGTATAAAATATATAGCCTATGTGATTAAAATCGATCCAGTAGTTTTGATTTATTCATTACTGCCCGTGGCCCGCACGCGTTAAATTTGGAGTAAAACAATCCCCCTTTCCCTATACCATGAAGATTTCCTGCTATCTTTGGAATATCTAAATTCATACACTACATTTTTACTTATTTACTTTTTACATTTTTAACTATTTATTTTATTTTTACAACATATTACAGAATGTCTTTATAAACAACGTTCACAGCTTTCTTGTCATTAGACAATACAAACATGTTTTCTCTGGAGGTCACTCTTGAAAGAGCGACATACAGTTGTCCATGTGAAAAACAGTCAACGCTCAAATCTAAGCCTGCAACGTTGAAGGTTTGACCCTGCGATTTATTAATGGTCATTGCAAAAGATGTCTTTACCGGAAACTGTAAACGTTTAAATTGGAAGGGTAAATCCGATGGTATCAGAGGGATTCGGGGAATCAATACATCTTCTCCGGTACCACATCCTGTGAGTATTGTGCACTCTATTATGAAAGTTTTCAATGATTTTACCAGCAAACGCGTGCCATTGCAAAGTTTAGGTCGATTCAGGTTTCTTAATAAAATAACAGGACAACCTACTTTCAACACCATTTTGTGAGGAGGGAGTCCAGACGGGTTCAAAGAGTTTAGAAATTCTGTAGGAAAATGAACAGCTTCTTCCAAATCGAGAACAGTATCGACCGAGTAGTATATTTTCGTCGGCGCATCAATCTTTGAAAGAATCAAGTTATTTACTTTATCTACTTGTTCGTTAGTTGGTGACAGAATCGCTCTTTCTTTAAACCAAGATATTGTCTTATAACTTATGTTATCAATGTCAGGATAGACATTGTTGACTAACTCTTGGATGTTGTCTATCAAAACGCAAAGGTTTTCTAGGTCAATCCTTCCTTCACTTTGTGTTAACTCTCCATTGCCAACTTTTAGCAGCATCTCTGGAAATAGCCTGTTCTCACGTGAAGATGACGAAACCCTCATATTAGTTTTAAGCTTTAATTTATTGACATGTGGCCAAAGGTTGGATCTTTTTAGGCAAGCATTTATTTCGTCAGCACGTGTTCCTCGAGTCACAACTGGTAGGATTTGACGGAAATCTCCTGAGAACAGAATTGTACATCCACCCATAGGTGAATTTTTGTTGCGCAAATCGCGAATTGTCCTATCCAGTGCTCCCACAGACGTCTTGTTTGACATGGTAGCTTCGTCCCAGACTATTAATGAGCAGTCACGCATCAATTTTTCTGTATTGCTCTGTTTAGAAACACTACAGACGCTGTTATTATCATCGGTGGCGATTTTCAGCGGGAGCTTGAATGTGGAGTGTGCGGTTCGGCCTCCTTCCAAAAGCGTAGCGGCAATGCCGGATGACGCAACAGCTAACGCAATTTTTCCGATAGATCTCACTTTTTTTAAAAGCAGATTGATTAAAAATGTTTTTCCTGTACCTCCTGGGGCATCAAGGAAAAACAATTTCCCTTCATTGTTATCAATTGTTGATAGTAATGCAGTGAATACTTTTTTCTGATCGATGTTTAATCGTGGCTCATCTTGAGCTATATTTTGTAAAAGTCTCGTTTGATCGTATGATGTTTCTCTTGTGTATTCGGCACTGTTAGTTAAATCTGAGTTAGTAGTATTAGCTGGCATCGGCAGCCCAAAATCCTTGATCGATTTACCCGAAAGTAATTGCACTACTTTGTTCAATTCCAATAATGCTTCGTCAAATATGTTTTGATCATATTGTACATCATCTGAGTTTAACTCTCGCCGTCGCCGAATCAGAATATCACTGGCCATATTTTCTTGAAATTTATTCCATAGATTAACAGAATCAGTTACTTGACAAAACACTACTATGACGGCAAATAAATATCTTAATGATGTAGCTGAACTACAAACAGCTGCTTCTGATATTTGGGATATCCGTCATCGCTAGTACTTGTTTGAGTTTGGAACGACTTCGGAAATTTTTTGCTGCATTTAGAATCTCGCATACATGGAGAATTCGGGTTTAAAGTCCCGCAAGGGCCGCGTACCATATGTTTCTTTACGATTTAGTACAGGATAGGATCTTCATCTTTATCCGGTAATTCATCTGAAATAACCCTGTCAATTTGGTTTGGTCTAATTTTGTTCACTAACCACACCAACAGGTGTACATGTGGCAAGCCACGTTTCTGCCATTCTATTGTGTACATATGACAGCGCGGCGGACCGAATATATGAGACTTGTTAATGAGGTGCAGGAGTTTCTGTACTTTTAAATGGAAGACTCTGTTAACTATATCGTATCTGTCTTGTGGAGTTAAATTGGTGTTAATATTTTCTTTGATTTCCGGCCAATTTGGGTTACATGTTGCAGTTATAAATAAATCAGGTTTGCGGTAATTTCTTACGTAAGTCATGGCGTCTTGCGATTTTTCGTGTAAATATCGAGGTCCACCTGTGAATGATGAAGGTAGTATAACCAACTGCCCAATGCCGTTGCGGTGTTCATTCGCCTGTAAAGCATCCTGAAGATGAACGTAATTTTCAGCTCTCAATTTAGTTTGATTATTACGGATGTAGGCCAATCTCTCAGATTCAATTTTCGCATATTGATCTACCAAGTATTGGTTTGTTAACATTCCATATCTAAGCAAAGTATTGAAATTGTTACGTCTTGTCATTATACGGTAGCAATAGTAGTTCATACATGACACTGTTTTACGCAGAGGTGTACCACCGATTGGGTCAACTTGAGAAATATTAATGGCATAACCATTTTCTCCACGACATAGCATCAAAGGATATTGTAAGCTGTCATAAGATCTGTGTAACTCTGAAATTTTTTGCAAATTATCATCACGACTATGCAATACAATATCTCTTTTGTCAAATTGCTGTCCAGCTATCACCACTGCTACTTCACTCGTGGAAGGCGCATTGTATCGTCCTCTGTGTTCTCCAACAGGAACTTTATTTGCATGGATTACGACATTAAAGTCAGGAGTATCTGCTGGAACACTCTCAATCGCAGTTTTAAAAGACTGTATGTAGCAATTATGAGAATGTAACATATCTTGGAGAGATCTAATCAAATCTCTATCAATTGGCTGTGCAACACTTGTACACCGCGTAGATGCTTGTGTATCTGGATCTGCAATAAAATATATTTGCAGAAATTTGTGATCATCGGGTCGAAGTGGTAGCAAGCTCCCAGCTAAGTAGTACACTTGCCCTTGAATTTTAAATGTAGGCATGAACCCACGCTCAACGACTTGCTTACTCTTAAAAGAGGTCATTTGAAATGCGTTATTATAACGGCGTATATTGCGCATGAATTGCTTGGATTTCTGATGATCACCCGTAAGAAGAGAGTGAAGTGGTTCAGGTGGAGGGAGAACTTCTTCTAATTTGACTTTTCCTTGTAAGCAACACATGCCTTTCGATTCGTCCTTGAATTTCAATGCCAAGCAATGTTCAAACACTACTGACATAGTACCTATTGATACTATACGATCGTCCTTGTAAGAAATCGAAGGATCGTAATTCATGGCAGAATTTTCTTTATTCACCCATGAATTAGTAACTCGTGCTGATGATTCTCTGGCTCTCTGTATTCGATGTCTTTCCCTATCTCGGCTGCGGTGAACCTCACGCTCTACTGAAGATTCTCTCTCTCTCTCAGCTCTATATCTATCCCGAAGCTGACTGAGGCGAGCCTCACGCTCTACTGACGATTCTCTGTCCCTCTGAACCGTATGCCTATCTCGATCCCGGCTGCGGCGAATCTCACGCTCTACTGAAGATTCTCTCTCTCTCTCAGCCCGATATCTATCCCGAGCCTGACTGAGGCGAGCCTCACGTTCCGTTGACGATTCTTCATCTCTTGCTGAACGTACTCTTCTGGCATTCACTGTACTACGACCTATGTTCGAACGACGACGTCTTCCAGACATGACTTTATAATTTCTGTACAAAATTTACTCAGTTCTATATGTATGATTACCTATGCACAAATTGCCATATTATTAGTATGTGCCGCAGTAAAAAATATCTAAATTCTTACCATTTAGAAACAAAAGATAATCATCAATCATAAAAAACAAAAGATACATATTCTATTCAGTTCTTTTTTTTTTACTGAAATACCTCAACTTAAACAACGATTTTAATTATAAAAAATAATTTGCTATTCGTGCGACTAAAAACAAAAGATAATCAACAATCATCAACAACAAAAGATACCTATTCTATTAAGTACTTTTTCTGAACTTACATATCTCACCTTAAATCACGATTTTTGAAAATAATTTCCCTAATATTAAATTGATCTAACTGTAAATTTTAATCAAGATCTTAATAGAAAATTGCAATCCATAAATTATGGTTTTATTTAATCTAATCTAATCTCACCTTATGTAGGTACTTATAATTGCTATAAGTGCGATTTAAAAATTAACCTTAGAATAGAATATAATTTATATTTTAAAACTACTATCATACAATTATTTATCGTAACTTACTTATAATTACTGATACGTTGTCGCGCTGAAAAGCACGTTTTTATTACCTAAGTATTGCTATTTTCCTCGCTGGAGAGCTCCGATATAATAAACGCGTCCGATCGCTGCTAAATTCAAAGTGCTATAACCGCGGCCTCAGACGCGCTATTTATAGGCACGCTCTTGCCGCACCGGGCGGCCGGCCGGTACCGCCGCAAACGCTACGTCCCGCAATTTTTAAATCTGTAATATCTTCGAAAATATTCACTTAAATCATACGGTGTAAAGGGCCATATAGATCTATATTAAATGAACAATGTATTCAAGGTATTTAATTGGTTCAGGATTAATGCTGTATTGGTTAAAATCGCTTCGAAAATTAGCCATTATTTGTCGTAAAAAGTAAATGACAAAAAAAAGTTATTGTGGGTTATCCATAAGAGATAGACATATACTATCACGGACTTTTCTGTAGACCTTTTCAATGTGTACAATACTTAGTACATTATTTTGATAAAACTCGTAGGGTTCAGCCTGCGTTTGCAATGTAAGCGGAAAAAATGTAATTATTTACGACATCACATTAGAAACCTCAAAAATAGCAGTACTTCTCCACTATTTAATGGATGTTATTATACATATAAACCTTCCTCTTGAATCACTCTATCTATTAAAAAAAACCGCATCAAAATCCGTTGCGTAGTTTCAAAGATTTAAGCATACAAAGGGACATAGGGACAGAGAAAGCGACTTTGTTTTATACTATGTAGTGATGAGACGTTAGCAAAAAACTGATTCTCGAGGAGATAGAGTAATGAATAAAAGTCGTCTAACTAGGCCAGGGCCTGTTCTAAGGCAGACTTTATAAAATATTGTTTAGATGTATCTAATCAAATTACTAAATAATTATTATATATAAAAAAACAAAATTAAAATTAAAACAATTAAAATTTGTAGAAATTCTATTACTTTGATAATAATTATTAACGTGTAGAGTAATAGTTAGTTATATTATTATTATACATAGGATTTAAAAAAAAATAACCGGTATGATTTTAAATGCAAAATTTTAATATTATTTAAGTATATCTTTAAACCCAATATTTAGTAAATAAATTTAAAAATACTTAAGTAGTCTTTGCGCTATTACAATAGTTTGTTTGTTTCTACAATTTATTTAAAAAAATCATAATGGACGTGTAACATTGGGCTCGATTGCGTTTCTTCGTGAACTAAAATCGGAAATTAGTCCGTGGGAACGAGACAGGGCAAAACGCTAGAGCGGAATGTGAAATGAACGGTTGGCACTTTTTCCCATTGAACTACCCACAAAAGATAAAGCATCTCAAATTTATTCGGACGAGTATAAGTTCGACAGATAGTTTTTTTTCGACGATCGCTCGTTTCATATTCTGGGCTCACATATTGCTCTATCTCGCTCGCTTCAACTAATTTCAGTTTTAATTCACAAAGAAACGCAATCGCGTCCATTGGGTGTGTGTCTTGTTATTGCATTCGATCGACACAGCTGTCATGCAATTCCGTTAATTTTATCCCAGCTGAAATTGGTGCCCAATCGTGAATCGAACCTGGAACCTTACCATATCAGGCGACCTAACCACTATGCCACTGACGGCCAAGGAGTGACGGCCCGTCACTCCTTGGGCCGTTCGCTTGCTATTAATCACCTTGGTGACATGCAAATACTTCGTAAGGCAGTTTTTAAACTATTTCCTATATAATTATAAATTATACTCAAATAAGAGTTATAATTATTTTTTTAAATGGAGCTTGAAGGTAGAAAAGCGTGCTATTAAATATTTTTTTTGTTGCTATTTATCCTACTTTAATCGATTTCGGATTTATTGAGTTTATATCTTGTAACATTTGAATGAATTGCAATTTTGTTTTAAAATAAAATTTTTATTAAAAAGTTTTACAAGCGATTAAAAAAATAAGCTTATTTCCCCCTTAACATATATTTTTTGCATTATTTATTTATTTTTTGGCTGTAATTTCTGTTTTGTGAACGCTTGTTTCAGAGTCGAACGAAAGATCCCTCGTATCCAACGCCAAAAACTTAGGAGTCAGGTGGAAGAATTTTTGGGGTAAGACCGCTAATTTCAGTTGCAACTTGCACGTTTTCTTTTAGTTTATTTTTAATCTTTTCCTGTAATATATTTCGCTTGCTATAGGAACGATTTACCTAGGGCTAAAATACACCATTTTAGAGTCGCTAACTCGAAAGAGAATAATTGCCTCCTTTTAAATTTTACACAAAATCAATATACTGAAAAATATTCCTACGTAACATATAAACTGTGAAAAATAATCATAATTTATGACACTACATTTTCTTTTGGATGTAACGACTGTTGAATGTAACGAATGCTCTATTTTCTTTTGAATGTAACGAATGTCCTTAGAATCTTTTGAATGTAAATGGTTTTCACTTACGTATACACCAGATGACCGAGTTATATTCAAGTATACTACGAACTCAATAATTACAAAGTAAAAATATTACATTAATATTGTTAAACTCATTGCGCATAATGATTAACAAAAACGACCATTTTGCTAGTGCGATTGCATATATTTATAATGGGTGCAATGAAATGTAACTCCCAGGTCCCTCACTTCGGTTGACGTTTTTAAAATTGACCCGTTTATATTTTACGGACAACGCTAGGAGTTTTTTAACGTGACAACGTCTTATAAATCGATGGAGCCTTCTGCACGCACGAAAAAACATGACTCATGCGGCGTTACCTCTCTCTGAGGCGTTCCATTTATTATATTTATTATTCAATATAAATGCTGCCATCTACCGGTTGCGACAAGAATTATTTACTAACCTCAGTCTAAAATAGTACGAATGAAAATCACTAGATTGATTTAAATTCTTGACATAATTTTATATGTATTCTTGATATAGGTACGGAATGTTATTACTGAACGGACAATTTTCTTGTGGGTACAACGAAGTGCAACGAAGTAAGCAACTTTTATAAAAAAAAATAAAAAAGTATGAAAAGCTATCATTACGATGCGCTATCTAGCGGTTGGTAAAATGTCGCTGATATTGTTTATTTACGACGTATTGCCTACCGCTAGATGGCGCAGCGTACTCAAACGATTCTCAAACCGTTATTTAACAGTTTGAGATTTCAAACTTTCAAATTAAAAAAAACAATAAACTTTAAACAATAAACAATTATACAATTATACTGCTATACAATAATACATTTACATGTTGTAGTCAAATCGGTGAGTATAAAGGCATATATTTTTGGGTGTTTGTAATAAACAATATCAGAATCTTAAATGAAACTGCTTCAAATGCAACCATTCCATCAGTATTTTCTTATGACGTTGTCACGTTCAACTATCGTCAGTAAACCGACTTTACAGACAACCGATTTTTTTTCATAATAATTGTTAAAATAGAGCAGTGGTTCTCCAATTTATTTCGTCTACCGCCCACTTTGAAAATCAATTATTTTTCAGCGTCCCCCATTTTTTTTTACTTTACAACATCTTAAAAACCACATTGACATTCATCACTTTAATTCTAAACGAGACATTTTTACCAGTGGGAGCAATTAAAACTCAACTTTATAATATTAAGAGTATCTTTTTCCAATTAAAACAAACATAATCAATTTTAACTTTAAAACTAACCTAATGTGAAGGATTTTTAACAAGTTTTAACAAGATATCAGGTTCG